>JAOBAY020083687.1:0-10627 GCA_025331085.2 Zoanthus sociatus
AAATGATGCGATGGAAAAGGATTTCTTTTCAAGTCAAACTTTCACATAAAAATTGTTGTTTCGTGGTCCACGATTAGGTTGTTAATGCACATTGCATCACGGGAAGTTACAATGGGTCTTTAAATCTCTTGCTTGCAGCTTTGGGGCTCAAACATCTAAATTAGACTGATTATGAGGAAAAGAAAGAGACTGCTTGCAGTCCAGTAAAGGCTATAACTGGCATTTGTTATTATAGGACTTCATGTTAACGATCTTTTCCATTAATGTGTTGCTACTGCTTCTTTCCCTCCCCATGCTTGTTATTTAAGAGTTAATGGTGGATTGCATGCGCGTTTTTTTGGCAAGTAGGAAAGTTCCCAAAAACGCTTTGTTTACTGTCTGATGAAGTTAGGAATGACGTTACTAACAAATTTGGCATTATGAAATATCATTTAGGAAAAGGGTGAAGGCGATGGAGAAAGACCAGACTCTAGTGCTCCCCCTACAAGTGCAGGGAAGAAATTGACCAATCAGTTTAACTATAGTGAGAGAGCCTCACAAACGTACAGCAATCCTTATAGAGTAAGTTAGAATTACATGCAGTTTAGGTATCCTGCTGATGAACATTAAAGTGTCGTGATATTTATTTTCAGCAGCATTTTAGTTCTGTCTGTCCAGATATCTATAGTTTTCTTACAGTTTTTGCTTTGGTGAAATAGAATTTCCTTCGTCTATGTTTTTTTCTCTGAAACAAAATGCCTATACGATACGATTTTGTGCTTGACATTTTTACATTGCTAAACCACCTCAATCTGCCTCTTCTTTCACTGGCCAAGTTTCACTACCATACAATATAACACTTCTAACACATGCCTGGTACACCCTTTGTATACCCTTTGATGGAAGGGAGAAACTCCTACACGTCACGACAGGTAGGAGATCCATAAACTTTCTCTATCCTGATCTTGTTCTGGCAAACACACACCTTTCAGCACCACCACCGTACCAGCACTAAGCATGTCGCCTATTTTAATTTTTTATCTAAAATAAGACAAGGGTTTGCTTTTTTTAAAGCAAAACTATGTGCTTGTAAAACGGGACGTACTTAACCTATGATTAAAATAAAATTGTTGGAGTTAGTGATTTTATTAAAAAATTAATAAACTCCATTTTGACAATGATTTAGACCCGTTTTCAATGAAACCGTTCTCTTTGAAAGCTTTTTCAAGAACCCTTTCGGAAAATTGTCGTTTGAATGCAGGTTTTTTTATTACAGTAAAGGATATATCTTTTGAAAAAAGCAACAACGATATCAACTTCCATTAACGTAATTAGTGAATGCAGTTTCATAACGATTTCCCATTAAACTCCACATTCTTAGTCAACATCTTTTTTGATCTGGAAAGGAAATTTAGGTTAATATTTTACATGAATCACTGATTTAAACTTTTATATTGGCATGTAGGAGCGTGGAACGTCAACTGAACCACCACCAAGAGCAACATTCTCCGCAACTGCAAACCAGGTATAATATACAACTGAAAAATAAAGCATGTTAAAGGTGAAGGGATAGCAGCGTGATTAACGCTTGGTTTGTATAAACGACATGGCTCGTAAAACATTTATCTATAAGATGAAGAGATTTTTTAATTTACTTTTGTTTTTGTTTTTTTTTAAAAGCTGTTTCTAAATTTGATGTGTTTTTAAAAAAAAAATCATATGAGGCCTGTTGGTCCATCTCTTTCTTGTTTCTATCAAGAATGGTGAATACTGATGCAATTAAATTTAATTTGTTACATTAATTTATAGTAGCTAATTAGTTCTCACTCTAAACTTTCTTTCCTTGATTTTGAATATATGTTTTCTAATAAATTTAAAACACCCATCGTGCTAATAAGTAAACATTTAAATATGTCTTTTCGATTTTTGCACGATTCTTGTCATTGTTTTGTCAGCGGTCTTTCCATTGACAAGAATTGCTAGACAATCTAAAACATTAAATTGGTTTTTCGTTTCTAGTTTTTATACTCACTATATAAGACAATAAAGCACTGAGGGTTTAATCACCTCTTTGATAGTTAGGAACCCATCTCATTTATGCTATTCTGTATAATTTGCTTGTTTATGCATGTTTCAATGTCTGACATTGAAGCAATGAAATTTGCAGATTACTCCAACATTGTTCTCTTTCTTTACAGACAAGTGCTTCCCGCCATAACAGTGCCAAAAATTAAGCCTTGTACTTGAACTTTTGTTCATCACTTTGTGTTTCAATACGTTTTCAGTATAGTTCCAATAACCCATCATTTACCTGGTTATTAATCATTGTCGAATTCTTTAATAATTACCAACCAGTATGTATAGTTGCTGATAAAATATGTGTAATATGTTTCAGTGGGAGATATACGACGCATATGTGGAAGATTTACAAAGACAGGTACAGTATATAATATACTGGACATACTTTATATTTCTTAGCAAGCAAATCATGTGGATTGTTTGCTACCTGTCTAGAATTATTTGGCTGTGATCGCTTTAGCATTCTTATTCTTTTCAACTCAAATTGAAGAACTGTAATAGTGGACATTAAATTGTTTGAGTTTAGGACCCATAAGACTAAATTGTACAAAACCTTAACCCTGCCAGGGCTTAGTGGGGGAGGGGCACTTTGTGCCCCCCAGCTAGTTTTTCTTAATTTTCTCTACAATAGAAAAAGATAGAAAGACCAAATCTGATGACTTTTCCTAAAAATTTATATGGAAAATTTTGATACGTATTATGGTGTGTCAGCTGGCGGGGTGTTGTGATGGTAACAAGGCTTTGCAACATTGTTTTTCCCATTTATTGCTAGGAAGGATTAAAACAGGAAGAAATGAACTTTTTCATACATGGGCTTATATCATATCAGTGACGTAATCTAACTTATAATATGTCGATTAAGTATTATAATTTAGTAAGAGCTCTGACTGCTATGTGGGTGAATTATCGTTTGTTTGTTTTTTGTCAGATTGTTCAACAATTCACTTTTCTTTTAGAATGTCCAATTTTTGTTGTAAAAAACACTTTTAACAAGTTCTTTTTGGTATACTTATAGCTATTTTGCCCGGATAGGGTTAAATTTCACTTCAGTTGTTGTGTCACTCACACCACATGTTAAGGCATTTATTTTTAATTATAGTAAACCGCAGCACCCAAAACTCAAAAAGTTGTTGTTTTCCCATTTCCATCAACGTGCTTTTGACCTTAACTTTACATTGTACAGATATATCTCCAATGTCATCTTAAGATTTTTTTTACATTCATCTTATATGAGCCTTTGGAGTCTCCCTAATCTGTCAAAGGGACTAAAATTTTCCACATCCAGCCACTGGAGATCCTCGACAAATTTATAGCACTAAAATTACCCAGTCTAAATTATTTTCAATGTAGTTGAAAAGTTAGGTTGCCAACCAGTAGCTGTGTCATTTCCTTTCGACAGGGTGGAATTTGCTGGTGAAACATGAGCTCTTGGAGCATTAAAAGTGTTGAAAACTGTGGTCAGTTAAAGCTGTAGAAATACTAATAAAAGTTTGTATCACTTGTAATTTTATTAGGAGAAGAACAAGGAGAAAGAAAGTAGAAAACCTTCAAAGAAGGATGAGGATAAGAAAAAGAAACTAACAGCAGTGGAGTCACAAGTACGTGCAACAAAAGTCACAAACAAATTGTTGACCAGCTGCCTCCTGCCCTCTGTCGTTGCTGCTTCATGTTTCATACCTTGTAAAATGTTTACATCTCTAGCCCTTTTAACATTAATATTCAAAATTACATTAAACCGAACATCAGACATCAAGTTTCTTAAAGTAATGCAATGAGATCCAAAGGTTTTTGCTTATCTAATTAAATCCGATCAAACATCATTTTTAGGATGCAGTTCAACTTAAACCAGATAATGACGGCATTATCCTCACAGAAATACTAGAGAATAGCAGAAGTAGTGTGGAAACGTCAAATATTTTAGGAATTGTTCCTGAGTCACGTAACCATGCAAAGTTTACACTGCCATTAACTTTTGCTCCAGAAACAATTAGAGATTACGTTTGTGGATTTATGTAGCAATTTGAGAATTGAAACATGCTTTATTATGGACAATTTTATTCTGCTGGTCCAAAATTCCTAAAAATACCTAATTATTTTGCATACTCCATAAAGCATATTTTTTGAGTTTTCTAAAAAGTCCCTACTTGTCCCCACTTGCGTGGCTGACTTCATTGAGATTACTTGATATGGACTCTGCATCAGGAGTTTATCTCTGAACTAATTATAAACAGAACCTTTAATATGTAATTTGTGACTTCACATCTTTAATCTATCCATATCAGTCATTTTACAACTGCAAATACTGCACAAACCTCTTCTAGTCTCATTCATTGTCATATTTCGTTGACTATAGTTATAATTTTCATTGGAGTATGTTGCTGTTTAATATACGTGTATAAAAAATCTAAGCATTATTGTTGTTTTTCACATAAAAGACCTAAAATAGCCCTATTTTATTTTTATTTATCCCTAAACATTTCTATGATAGTGGTAAAGGTTATGGCAGTATTGATGGTAACTATGATAGTGTTAATGACCATAGTGGTATTGATGGTAACTATGATAGTGATGATGATGGTGGTATTGATGGTAACTATGATAGTGATAATGATGATGGTGGTATTGATGGTAACTATGATAGTGATAATGATGATGGTGGTATTGATGGTAACTATGATAATGATAATAATGATGGCGGTATTGATGGTAACTATGGTAGTGTAATGGTGTTTGCGGTATTGATGGTAACTATGATAGTGATAATGATGATGGTGGTATTGATGGTAACTATGATAGTGTTAATGATGATGGTGGCATTGATGGTAACTATGATAGTGGTAATGATGATGGCACTGTTGATGGTAATTATGATAGTGTAAATATGTTTGCGGTATTGACAATAAATATTGAGCAGGAGGGCATTTAGAATTGGAACCTGGGCAAAACATTAAAAATTCTGCAATTGCAGAGATGTGGAAAGCAGCCAGGCAAAGCCATTTTCACTACCATTCCGTTTGACGGCTTTGCCGTTAATGAAACCCATGCTATGACAGTGGTAACTAGCAACATTAATATAGAGTGGCTAATTCGTTAACTTTTGCAATCTTAGATAAAGATTGTAACGTTTTTAGACCTGTATATAATCGCGTATTTGCCGAATAGTTTTATTTACCCTTCCTGTTTTACTTTTCATGTTTGTTGCAATTAAAATAGGTTGATGACATTGCACGGATTGGCAAACCAGCAAAGATTGTTGAAAGGATGGTTAACCAAAATACTTTTGACGACATTGCACAAGGTAAGATTTATAAGATAAATTGCTACGTGATGCTATTCTGCATTCTGTAAATTACATTACAAATCGTTTGGTTGGTTTATCATGCAGCACATTACATTTAACTAAGTTTACGATGCTTTACGATACCTAACGCTACATTTAATTATAATTACGTTAGGTTACCTTCTAATATACCTCAGCTACTTTACAAGACACTTTTACAAATAGAAACGTTTTATGCCATAGTGAGAAAAGTTTTCGAACTGAAGTTTCGGACTGTAGTCCTTCTCCGACGAAATCTTTCAGTCCGAAACGTCAGTTCGAAAATTCTTTTCAGTACGGTATAAAACCTATCTATCTTTAAAACTGTTTTTATAGAAACACCAACGCAGCATTCCATTTGGTTTTTACAATACATTTATTAGATACATTACAATGAATCATTTTGTTACTGTAGAATAAATTACCTTAGTTAGCATTACGATGTATTACATTTCATAGTAAATTACGTTACAAAACGTTTGGTTAGGTAAGTATTCAGCATGTTACAATTAACTACATTACGATACATTACGCTAAATATATAATTACGTTACATTACGTTACAATAAGTTATCTTACTTTATACAATAGCTACTTTGCATCACACTGATTAGGTAGGTTACAATAAGTCATATCTTACTGTATAATATAGTACCGTAGTTAGTATAATAATAAAAGTTATATTACAGTAAATTATGTTGTAATACACCATTAGATAATTAATGATTCATTCTTTACACTGCATATGTATCTAACAATTGTTACTTACCTTACCTTTTGGGCAGACATGATTGGCGCAGTTGGTAAGATCTCTGCTTTCCAACCACAAGGTCCCCAATTCTATCCCGGCAGTTTGCCGAGATTCGAATATTTGTGTGACCTTCTTTTCCGCCTAAGCCAATTCAGCTTTCCATCCTTCTGGGGTATGTAAATGAGTACCAGCATCTGCTGGGAGCTAACCTGCGATGGATTAGTGTCCCATCCAGGGGGAGTTGAAGAGTCATCCGCTTAACACTACAGAAACCGGAGATAAGCGCCGGCTCCATGGGCCACAAGGCTCGTAAAGGATTTAGCTTTTTTACGGGAATTTAACTTTTTATTTACATTCCCCATAATTTTACATTTTGATTTTACAACAAACAAGTGTTTCTAAAGATTTAATCTAGATGATTTCAAGCTTTTACATACTCTTATATTAAACTGTTATTATTATTATTATTATTATTTTATTATGTACATACTCTACGCCAACATCTACTTCATGTGAATGATCGTATTATTGATGAGCAAAAATGTGGAACTGTTTACAGTATCCACTGTAAGGATTGTGATGCAGAGTTTGTCGGGGAAACTGGGTGCAGACTCAGTACTAGAATTAAAGACACAAAAAATCTGTAGCTTTGGCAGATTCAAACTCAGCTATCTCCGATCACGCCAACTCCTTGCACCATGACATCGATTGGCCTAATGTTAGATTAATCGACCAAGAGTCCCACTGGAGATCACGAAAAATAAGAGAAGCCATTTCAATTGTTAAACATATACTGTACCAGAAATAAATAGGGACTCTGGGTATCATTTGGCCCCAGTCTACGGATCCGTTTTGTCCCCTCTCCTGTTTAATGAGACGGGACACTAAATGCTATCATTTCATTAATAAAGGCCTCTGGATAGAGGCTGAAAGCTCTGATACAGTACATTCAACAATTGCTGGTGTTTAAGAATATTTTTTCTTGTACAATATAGATAGAGTTTGATTTTACTTTTGATTCAATTTTTTCAAACCAAACTTTTTTTCAAGCTAATGTATTCTTTTATTTTTTGTTAAAAATGTTGGAGATCAGATTTTTTAGATTGAAAATAACATTTTTTGCGAGAGTTCAGTAGCTATTGAAGTTATAGTTTTCCTGCCTCTTTCAGTTCGAAAGCATCGATCCTTTATAGAGATTGTTTTTCAATAGAGGAGTGTCACGTGTTGTAGTTTTTGGCATATTGAAAACGTGCATGGAAGGTTGATGGTAGTCTTTGTTTGTGTAAGTTATGAATAAATGCTAAACTGTTTACATAAAGTAAGGAGTTGTATAGTATATCTTTCAGTGTTTTCCCCATGTAAGGTTGCAAAGCATATTTTAAGGATATGTCTTTGATTGGTTTGAATGTGGGACATATGGGTTTTTAGACACTTTCCAAGCAGTTGTTACATACGATATGTATAGGAATACGTAAGGTTGTTGTATGCTTGAGTTATTATAGATTATAACAGAACTTTTTTTCAATCATAAGGTACGTAATGTGGACCTTTTTCTTTAGGAACGTAGTCCGATCTTCGTTACTTGGTATATTTATGTTAAGTAGTGAGATTACTTTTTCTGCTCTGATTTTATCATCATAAATTTTCTTTTCACCAGAGTTAATTCTTGATTAACAGTATTTGCAAGACATTTGGATTTTTTTGGTTTAGCCAAAATATTATAAGCTGTTAAGTTTGGATGATCTTGTATTTTGCAAGGAAACAGTTATCTCATTTAGAGAGATACTGTTGAACCACTTGAGTGGTAGTCCTCGTAATTCTCCTATTTTCGAGTTTCCTCAAAAAAATGTAGTTTTCTGTTTAAAGTCGAGAAACACTGGCTCCGCAGGTAAACTTTGCTTCATTTCGCATTACATAACGCTACATATAACTCTCTTTGCAGTTTTTTTTTACCAAGATATCTTTATATTTTCTTCATTATCTTACTCACCCGTTTAGATTTCAAGTATTGGGAGGACCAGTCGGATGAGTTTAGAGATCAATCCCAAGGTACTTTGCTGCCTCTTTGGAAATTTAGTTATGAAAAAGCCAAGAGAATGGCCGTCACCTCTCTGTGTTGGTAGGTGCTTTTACTTAATATTGCAATGAATACCCTATAACAATATTTATCAAAAAAAAGTATCAAACAAAAGTTTGGTGATCAATCCAATTCAATTTCAATTCAATTTATTCACTTTAAAGTTTTAGTTATATAGTACAATATAACATGTGCCAGCATATAGCTATAAAGCTAGTTAAGGTGGGTTTGTGAAAATAATACAAATAGTCCCTTATCACGCTTGTTTGAGTCAGTTCAAAATTGATATTATTGCAATTTAATCGGCAGAAATGGAAAGAGCAGGTAAAAATTAGTAAGTACCGAAAATTTGTTTTTTTTATCACAAAAATTGTGGTAGTAATGAAGATTTTAAAAACAAAATTTTATACGAAATTTTAAAAGAAAATGTATGAAACTTTGCATCGAATCGAGGGCTCGCTGCCCTCCTAACCTCGATTTCATGCAAAGTTTCTTACTAATTTTGACCTGCTCTGTCCATTTCTGCCGTTTAAATTGCAATAATATCAATTTTGAACTGACTCAAACAAGCGTGATAAGGGTCTATTATGGCACTGTTTATTAAACGCAATATTTATTTTCATTGATTTCATGTACGATCAAAAAATTGTCTGGACATCATGTCTGACCAAAGTTGGAATTTCTTCGGACATTAGCAAATTTTGGTTGGTCAATGTCCGATGACCGCCACTTATTTCCAGCCCTGATATAATGTACGTAATGACCTACTTAAGTTAATTAAGACATTTCTATCAAAACCCTTGGAAATATTATTTAACATGTCTTTTCTACAAGGTGTTGTTCCCAGTCAATTTAAGATAGCACGAGTTATTCCAGTACATGAAAAAGCTTCATTTGAGCAGTTGAACAATTTCTGTCCAATCTCCCTTTTACCAGTTTTTGACAGAATATTAGAAAAGTTAATGTATAAAAGACTCATAAACTATGTTGAAAAATTCAAAATTCTAGCAGATAACCAGTTTGGTTTTAGGAGTAATCATTCAACTTCACATGCTCTTATCATGATAGTAGATAAAATCCAAAGAGCAGTCGAAGAAGGAAAGTATTCCTGTGGTACATATTTCTTGACTTGAGCAGGGCATTCGATACTGTCAATCATTCTATTTTATTAAAGAAATTAGAATTCTATGGTGTAAGAGGGGTTGCCAAAGATTGGTTTTACTTATATTTATCCAATAGGAAACAATTTGTATCTATTGGCAACACAGTCTCTCAACATAAAGTAATCACATGCGGCGTTCCTCAATGCTCAGTACTGGGACCCCTTCTCTTTCTTATTCATATAAATAATATAAAATATTGCTCAAATGTATTAGATTTCCATTTATTTGCTGACGACACTAATCTTTTCTATGCTAACAAGAATCTATCTGTTCTAGAACACACAGTAAATACTAATTTGGATAAAGTAAGTACATGGCTGGTCTGCAATAAATTATCACTCAACATTAAAAAGACATTATACACTATTCCATACTCCACAAAAAAAGAAATTGTTCAATTTGAATATATATATTAGTGACAAAAAAATCAAAATAGAAAAGGAAGTAAAATATTTAGGGGTTTACATTGACCAACATCTAAATTGGAAACACCAAATTCAAGTAATATCTAAGAAATTAAGTAGAGGTCTTGGTATATTATCCAAAATAAAACCGTTTGTTAACACTAAAATTTTAACTCAATTATATTATACTTTAATATTCCCATTTTTAACATATGGCATTCTTTTATGGGGCAATACATACATATCGAATCTCAGACCACATGATTACCCTACAGAAGAAGGCAGTTAGAATAATAACAACTTCTGACTTTTATGCTCATTCTTCTCCCTTATTCAAAAAACTAGAAATGATGAAAGTCATTGATCTAGCTTACTACAGAAATGCTTTGTTTATGCATGACTATTCCAATTCCAAGCTGCCGAATGCTTTCTCTGGCTTTTTTGTAAAAGTTATCAAAAAGCACAGTTAAAATACAAGACTAGCTTCAAAACAAAGTTATTACCTTCCTCAAATTAAAACAAATTATGGAAAATTTTCTCTCAGATACAAAGGTGCGAAAATATGGAATTCCATCAATGATAAATACAAATACCTCTCTAAATCACTTTTTAAACAGAAAATCAAGACTGATATCATAAATTCATATTAATCAAGTACTGCTCTCATCTATTATTTCAATTACCTAGCATTGCTGTTATGATATTTGATATTTTTGTTGCATTATTTGTGTTATTTGTAACTATTCTTTTTTTTTCTTGATATATTTTTTTTTACTTATGATTGTCTTGTAACAATATCTTTAATCTGTATCTCACTCTCACAACACTATTTGTAATTTCATACCTGAAAACCAC
>JAOBAY020083698.1:0-18607 GCA_025331085.2 Zoanthus sociatus
TTGGCCAAATTTTAAGAACATTTTGAGAATAATGCTGAGGCTCATATTTTGTTAAGAATATATAATGTTGCATGTTTGAAAAAAAAAACAAATATAAGATCACTTTAAAGAATTTTATCATCTATTTCAAAAGTTAGAATGAATAACACCACTCAAGTATACCCTTCCAGACAAAATTAATGGTCACTTTCTAGGGTTTCATCAATTGATTCAAAAATAATATGTGAAACACTAATCTTCAATACAAGCGAATGGATGTTTAAAAGAATTTAATCTGACAATATTAAACTAACACAAAGATCTTTTCTATCCTTCAAGACAAAAAAAAGAATGCCATATAATATTAGGTCATCATTTAAACATATTTTTGGACTACAAATATAATCCGAAATTATATGCAAATTCCCAGAACAAGAAGAATTGTTTATAACACTCTAATCTTTCCAATACTTGTGAATACTGGCACAACTTTCACCTAAGTTAATTCAGCTTTCCATCCTTCCGGTGTAGGCAACTGAGTACCAGCATCTGCTAGGTGCCTACCTGCGATCGATTGGTTTCCCATCCAGGGAGAGTCAAAATCTCTTTTTGGCTTAACACTACAGAAACCAGAGATAAGCACTGGCTTCATGCCCCCCTTCCCTCAACCCCCATCCCTCCCCCGGCACGTAAAGGATTTAGCAAAAGTTTGAGTTACGGTGAAAAGCTTAATAGCAAACCTAAATATAACTTCTTCTTTTAGGATGTGGTCACTCCAAGCCTCCATCATGGTGGTGAGGGCCAAGGTCATGATTGACAGCTGAATGTCATACGAAAGCTCTGCAACACTTGCAACAACTGGTTCAAGGATCTGGACAACACTGTGTTCAGCATAGGGACTGGGTCTGAATGGTGCGCCTGGAGGGGAATTAAACAACACTAGTAAAAGTATGAAAACGATGAAGGAGCAAGAATATCATCTTCGTGTGGTCGGGTGTCAACACAGCGCAAGACAAGAAAGGTATGCCTGTGATGGGATGGCCATGTGGTCAGGATGAAGGAAGGGGATCCTGTAAAGTAGCGTGGAAAAGCCAGAGTTGGGTAAAATATCAGGAGAAAGGCAAAGAATGAGATGGCGAGAAAGTTGGGCAACAGAGTCTTTTGACAAAATCATCTATGTTTAAATACAAGTCTTGGACGAGCTTCCACATGGGCAACGCCTGGATCACCAAAAAATATTTATAGAAAAGTTGTAGTTTAAATATATGTACAAAGTCTTAAATATAAAATTTAGAATTAAAAGTAGTAAATTTAGCTCCCAAATATATGTGAAATATCTGAATCACATGTGAAATGTGCAGATCAAGTCGAATTATATTTGGCTCCCACATTCCGATGGCCATAATCGTGTATTTACTGAGAGGCAGTTCGTCAGATTTCGTTAACAGAGAAGCCCTGACGATGGTTCAAAAGATGAACGGAAGATTTTGAATCAAAAGGACCAAGTTGTGCATTGTAAATATTTACAAGAAACGGAAATTAATTTCTGGAGTTATAAATCTCAATTACAACAAGACGAATCAACCACAACCATCGGTCTTCATTAGTAAAGATAGTCACGTGGCAAGGGTTTCAAATTAAAAAAAAACTAACCAGAGTGTCGGCTTTTCCTCCACAACTTTCCCTGTGGCATTGTTTCCCGGAAATATTCTGTTGACATCTTTCTAAGATCGCTTTCAAACATACTCATTGACTTGCGGCTAAGTGTCTATAATAAAAATGAGAAAAAAACATACGTCTGACCTATCTCACGGCACTTTTACACAATGTTCGTTAATAATAAGAAACATTATTATCATTATTGCCATCATCATCATCGTCAGCATTATCACCATCACCATCATCATCATCAGCATCATCATCACCACCACCATCATTATCATCATCATCACCATCATCATCATCACCACCATCATAACCATCACCATCATCAGCATCATCATCATCATCTCTACAGCAACTAAAAACGTTTAGATATTATGCATAGACCAAACAGATGTGTGTGGATTTGAGACAGCGTCGAGAGATCTCCACTCGAAATCTCAAGTGTTTCTCCAAGAAAAAAATGCAAAAAGAAATTCATTTCAGAAGCTGCCCCTTATTTTGTACCCATTTACCTCCCTTGTTATTCTCACAGGTTTTTTTACCGCCTTGTAGATTTAGAAAATACTTTCTACCATTCAACAGGGCAGTGGAAGAAATTTTATAAATTCCGGGAGTTTTCCAGGAGTAGCGAGCATCATCTTTTCTTCGCACGCAGGGTGTTTTAATCTCATCTATTTCTATCATGTTGGCATTTTAACAAATATCATCTCGTGGAAAATAGTGAAGAACTTTTTTTCTCAAACTATAAGTTTAAAGATCGTGAAAAACACACTTGCTTTTGACCTTATTATAAACAATATAGATTTTGGTGGGTATAGTCTTGAAAACCATACCTTAACCAAAACCAAAATCCCTTATGGATAATTAATGGCAGCAATCCTTCCCCAAAATCAACATCGGCAACTTTGTACGGTAAAAGTTGAAAAAAAAAGTTATTCATTTCAAGAAGCAGCAAAGAAGTGGTTAAGGACAGCGATATAGATGTTGCTTGCTCAAACATAAAGTAATTAGATAAGGAAAAATAATGTTTAAAAATGGAAAGAACAGGTTTACATTAATTGGAAGGCATAGTTTGAAGTCTGAACGTTCTTTAAATATGACAAGGAATATAAAATCAAAATGTTTCCACGGAAATGTATGAGAAAAATGGTACTGAAGACCTTGCTCACAAGACATACAAATCCTTACAAAAGTTCCTAGTTTCGGTAGATTACCACAGTTTACATATTTGAAGTAGAAAACTGAAACTTTGCCATTTCATTAAATGTCAATCGGCCTTTTCCATTTCTGGATACCCTTTAGTCACAGCTGATTGATTTCGGGTAGCCGTGGTCATGTGACCTGTGATGAATCTGGAATTCACCAGCTTCAGAGTAGAACTTTCTAGAACTTTCTATTTTATGTATAATTAGGTGGTTGAACTGAATATTTTCAGAACTTTCCAGAGTTAAGAAAGTATTGAGGCAGGATTAGTTGCACTAGTTATAAGGGATTCTAGAATGATGACATATCTATATTTAGTAACATGACTATGCGCGAGTAATCGTTATATTTAGAACACTGAGCGTATATAAATGCAATGGTTTAAAAGTGATTCATTCTGTGAGAATAACAAAGAAGATTAAAGGAGTTACAGTCAAGCTTACTGTCTGGTTACTTTGAATAGATTAAAGTGTCAATTCGTGACAGACCTTCACTGGCAAATAGTTTATTAGAGTTGTTCTTGTTATTATACAACCTTTTTTTATCATTTAAAGATGAAAACATAAACATACTTACCTCAAGTGCCAAAGCTTTTTGCTGCGTATCATTCCAAAGATCCTGCAAAGCAACTGTGCTTGCTGAGCTGTGCATTTCGCTAGTGCAAAGTGGATGAACAAGCGCCAGTATCTTGTTCATACTGTCCAACAAAAATGGGAGCTCCCACTGAATCAACAGGAGCAGTGGTTCTAAAGTCCAGGCTGATAAAAACTGCCGAAGTTTGGTGTCAAACCAGTACAAACAGAAAGACAGAAGTGTGTGTAGACGGGTAATGCTAGGGACAACAGACGCAAATGTTTCACTCGAAAGATTCGTTTGACTGGAATGAGGCTCATAACTCTCTGAAAGGCATTTCAACCGAGTGGCCGACTCAAACACAGAATGCAGTGGGTCTAGAAGGAGAAGACAAGATTGGACCGTCTTTGTTGATGGTTGTCCATCCACTATTTCACAAGTAGGCTTACATTTGTCACTCAGGGTTACACCCAGAAGATGGCAGAATTCTACAATAAAAAGGGTGTTAAAAAAGTTGTACTCAAATAACTACAACTTGAAACTTCTATGATAACCTAGCTCTAAGTAACATGTTCTGAGTGTTAATCCTTTGTTTAAAGAAACACAATGCATAATTACAACAACTTAAGGCTGAAATTTTTATGATCACCTGTGTAAGTAGCAAATGGTTTTGAGTATTGAACCTTTGTCAGAGGAAATTACGAATTGTACCCATGTGGCGATGGAACTCTGTTCCAGTTTCACTCGTTTAAAATATTTTTCAATGACTTAAAATGACTTAAGGTAAACAACTATAAAAATATGCTTAAAAATGACAAGTTTTTATTCTAAAATTAAAAATAAATTTTAAAAACTAACATTTAAGCAAAAGGCCTATCAAAAATATAAAACTATTACTTGTTTTCACAATTGACAAAGGAGAACACAACCTAATCTTGTTCAGGGCAACCGAAATCAAGAAATTTTGTTCTTCCAAATCTTTAAGTTTTACTTTTTGTTTTCATTTAAAAAAAGGAAAACCTACAAGACGACCAATCAAATAGATTTAGACACTCCATGTTCTGCTCCAAAGAGTAAATATTTATATAATTAATATTCCAAATCTTTACAAGTTTCAATAAACACAAACCTGCATCCCAGAATGCAACAGCAACCATACAATGAAGGTGTCTTGCAACTAACTGCAGAGACTGTGAACCAGGAATAGGTAAGCTTCCTAATGAATTCAGAATGTAGCATTAAGTAGTAATAATAACAGTAACAGTAACAGAATTAGTAGCGGAAGCAATGATAGCTAGTACTGTAGCAGTAGTAGTAGCAGCAGCAGCAGCAGCAGCAGCAGCAGCAGTAATAGTAGTAGTAGTACCAGTAACAAGATAAATAAAATTAACAAAATAAATTAGTTACAGTAGTATTATGTAGTAATTGTAACAGTAGTAACTGAGGTAGCAGCAACGGTGGTTGTAGTAGCAGTAATAGTTTAGTGCCGAAAGTTGTAGTTAAAGTAGTAACAGTAGAGTATTTATAGTACTTAAACTTGTTATACTATTTAAAGGTATTAATAATGGTAATAGGAAAGAATGGAATCCAATTCGGTCTGTAGTCATACAAGTGATTAACAAACTCAGAGGATCGCAAAGCTGGAGTTTCATTTGTTAATCATGATTATGAATACAGACTGAACTGGACGACACAAATTCCTGTTACCAACTAATCATAATCTTTAAAATTTCCGAACAAAACCAAAAAAGTGCAATTTGAAAAATATATAGAGAATTAAAAAATCTCAAAATTGCCAGCGTGCTCGATGGCTTGGCCAGAGCTAACTAGTTAAAATAGTAAAATTATAAGGCTCTTTAAATCGCTGAGTTAGGGTTTTATGTTTTACGTTTAAAAACCTTAAACAGAGAAAGATACCCACTACTAGCGACGGATGAGGTGCTACCAAGTTTATCGAAAGCTAAGATATTTACCCAGGTAGATTTGGGAAATGGCTACTGATATGTTTAGCTGGATGATGAATCAGTTGAATTTCTAATACCATACGGAAATGGCAGACACTTTTGGTTATTCTGAACCACAATTTCTGAATACCATACGGAAACACAAAGAAAGGGTCAATCACAGAACGTTTGGATCAGCCAATCAGGGAGATGTTAGACCAACCAATCACGGCACTAAGAACTGAACGAAAAAATGTATATAACTAACGCTTATCACAGTCTGTCTCATTGGCTGATGAAGACTTGTAGCTTGCAGTCCAAACGTTGTGGTCTTTTTAATGACAAGAATCGTGAGACAAACGGATAAACATGTTTTTATTGCTAATCAAATTTCTGTTTCGAGTGAAATTTTCCAAGAGATACACTGGGCTCTAAATAGACTGGATAGAAACTGAGAATGCATGATGATAAGGTGATCTACGGTATTGGCGACAATGTGAAGATGACATGCAAGCCATGACAAGACCTTAAAAGAACTTTCTGCAGATACTGAGATAAAGAAGTAAGGCTAAACAAGATAAAGCTCTAACTAGGATGTAAGGAGTTCCCATATCTGGGCAGTTACCTAGTAAGTGATTCAGGATATGTCCAAAACCACTGATGATATGAGAGTAAGGGATTTAGGTGACTTCATCAATCAATTATCAATTAAAAATTCTTACCATACTTGTCGAATATAACCAGGCGGGATGTTAAATAGCAATAGAAACATGAACACAATGAAGCCTTTGCAAAGGTTAAGCAGGTAGCTACTTAGGCATCTGTTCTAAAGTACTATATGAACCAGAACAAGAGTTAACCATTAAGTGCAATACAAGTGAAAGAGGGTTGGGGCTGCACTCATACCGAAAGGGCAACCTATCATCTTTGCAAGCTCTGACAGACAAAAAGACCAGGTAGAAAAGGTAATGCTTGCTGTGGAATTTGCCTACATAAACTAGGCGTTAGCACGTATATGAAAGAGAAATGACAGTGGAGAGTGATCCCAAACCTTTTGCAGCAATAAAGAAGTCTAAACCCTTACAAATGGTGCTGAAGTGTCTACAAGGTATTGTTGTGTGGTACTAGTGTTATTCTTGACAGTACTTAAATTATACATGTATTTAGTATGTATTGTAGTAAAATATAAATTTTGTTCACATGTACCAAAAGGTGTGACCCAGTTGACTTTCTAGAATTTTCCCTGAGCGTGAACATGTATCTATATTTAGCAACAACAGTCACAAATGTATGTACACATTTAATACACTCTTTCCTTTTCTTGAATATTATTTTGCTTTCTTGTAAATTCTTTTGCTAGTATGTTCTAGAAAACGAATTTTCTCAAATCACTCTTAATATCAATAAATAAATGAACCGTGATGACCTTGCGGTACTCCAAGGATCCATCTATAAGAGATGACCCACCAGAGGTGCGCACAGGAAGGAAATGGAGAGCGGAGGAGGCTGCAAATGCTGCAATTACAAACTTAGAGCATGCAGACATCGTAGGAGCAATCCAGGAAACAAGAGAAGGACTCGGTGTGAGGAGCTTTAAGCCCTTCTGCATGAGCAGCAGTAAGGAAAAGCGAGACGCTGTGGTGAAAGAAGTAAGGAAGGAGGAGGCAGAGAGACGGTATCTACACCTTGTTAAATGCAGTCACCAAGGCCAATCCCTCCGGTGGGAAGAGTTGGTAGTGCCAAGAAAAATCACCTGGAGGGAAATATTGGCCTGGGAACCTGCTAGGACAGCCTTTTTAATTAAAGCAACCTATGACGTTCTTCCATCCCCTGCTAACCTTGTAAGGTGGAAAGTTGCAGATGATGATAAATGCAGATGTGGTGAAAAGGGAACTGTTCGTCATATACTATCCCGGTGCAAGCTCGCCCTCAACAGATTCACCTGGCGCCATGATCAAGTCCTTGTAGTTCTGGTGAAGGCACTCAAGGATAAGATAGACCAGATTAATCAAGGCAAAGTACCGACAGTTTCTAAGCGAGCCGAAGTGGCCTTCCATAGCTGAGGCATAGATCACATTTTTTTGTGATGTTGTTGTATGGTTGGTATTTTTTAATTATTTTCCACTTTATGTTACAAGGTTTCTTTTGTCCTTTAAGTTCCATATATATTTAGATAGTTCTGTTTCATTTCTTCGTTTCAGTAGTTTTAGTGAGCATTTGTCGTTTCTGTATCTTTCTTTAAAGTTTGTTGCTAGTAATACGTATGTTTCTGCTGTTGTGTTTGTTGTCACAGTTGCTTGATAAATGACGTTCTTTTGAAGGCATTTCCCCTCTAAAGGGCATTCAGTCTTGTTTCTGTAGTTGCATTCTTTTTCTGTTTGTTCTTATTCGGTGATATTTGTGGACAGATCTTTTTTGTTATGGGACGAAATTATGGATTTTACGTTGGGTATGCATGAATAGCTGAGTTTAAGGTTGTTTTCATTTATTTTATATAATGCTCCTTGACAAAGTTGAGCACTTTTTTGAAAACATTTTCGATAATTTTAAGTATATATATATTTATATATGAAGTAGAATAAAGAATTATTATTATTGCTATTATTAATATTATTATCATTAATATTATTATTGTCCATTTATTTATTTGAATTGTAAATATGTAAATATTATAAATAACTATTATTATTATTGTAAATATTTTGAGGGTGCAAATAAAGGCGATTATTAAACCACTGAAAATAAGACGGTCTAATTGATTAAGAAAAATATCAATCAATGTTGCCGAGTTATTATATACTCTTGTTGGTTTATCAATTGTAGGAAAGAAGTAGGAGCTCTGAAGCGAAAGCAATAAATCATGACTGTAGGAACAAGTCTCAAATTTGAGTAAATCAATGTTGAAATCTCCACAAATGTAAACAGTTTTATTTTTAAAATTATAATAATCTAAGGATTTGTCCAAATAACTCAAAAACTCTTTTGGGCACGAATGCTGCCTATAGATCACTCCGCATATTATGTTCTTTGTCTTAGTTTGAGAGATTTCAACCCACAATGCTTGAAAATTCTCATTGGACGTCTTATCTAATACTGAATAAATAAGCTTTTCATTCAGATACAGTCCAACACCTCCAGAAGACAAAGGCGTTGGAGCATATTCAAATGAGTAGCCTGGAATATTTAAATTAATACTTAAAGGTAAACAATCTTTCGTAATTTTTGTTTCGGTAATTGCGATAATGTCGAAGTAAAAGTCTAGTTCTTCAAGGAGATGCGTTTGAAATTTTTCCAGGTTCTTGCCTAAACTTCTAACATTATTGTGCAGTACAGAAAAAGCATTATGTGATGTAATAAAGTATAGATCTTTTAGGGTTTTAAAAGAATACGGTGAGTAATAGTTAGATCGAATTTTTTGATCGCTGTCAAAGCAATGCCTTGTATTAAGATTAAAAGATCCATATCATGAAGGCTATGCAATTTATCTAGATCTTTCTTTGTTGGAAGAGTCCTATCTAAAAGTAAATTATTAAATTCACCATGACAATAAGTAATATTCTTACCATAATACGGCAGTTCTTTCAATAATGCTTTATCCAGTGTAGAACAGTGATTTGGATAATATTAATAAAATAATGTCCAATAGATTATTAAGAGTTTGGTCATAGTTCACAATCATTTCAGGTAGATTAGTCTTGATCGCTTGTTACCTTAGAAATAGATCTTGTAACAGGTCTACTGCCACGGGAGCCACTGGCTCTGCCAAATCCACGGCCTCTTCCCCGAAAAGCAGAGGCCAGACTCTGGTTAGAGTAATAGGGCATAGGCATAGTCTTCCACATTTCGCTATCAGGTGCTGGATATCCAAAGGAAGCAGCATCATTTGTGAGCCTTTGAAGGTCTTGAATACAACGAATTCGTATGATCGAGCCATCTTGTTCCTCACGGAGTAATATGGATCCATTTTTAACCCAACAGTATGCAAAATTATTATTCCTTTGAAACGCCTTGGCTTCCTTGAGTAGATATTGCATTCGTGGAGTTAAATGCTCGTAGATTTGAAGATCCATCATTGTTGTTTCTTTCGCTAGCCCGTTCTTCTCAGGATCGATCTTTTGGATTTCTTTTCTTTGGTTCAAAAGTTGGTTCAAAATCTTATCCTTTACCACTCTTCTTGCTAGAGCAGTAAGAACATTGTACTACTAGAGCCTTAAGAACACTGTACTACTAGAGCATTAAGAACACTGTACTACTAGACCAATAAGAACACTGTACTACGAGAGCAGTAAGAACGTTGTACTGCTAGAGCAGTAAGAACAGTGTACTTCTAGTGCAATAAGAGCACTGTACTACTAGAGCAGTAAGAACGTTGTACTGCTAGAGCAGTAAGAACAGTGTACTTCTAGAGCAATAAGAACACTGTACTACTAGAGCAGTAAGAACACTGTACTATCTTTTCCGTGTGAATTCAAAATATGTGAGTAAAATTGAGATTTGAAGTTTTTTACTACATACAAAAATTTATTTCTTATTACAAGATGATATTGACCCCCTGACTCAACAGTTGATAAATTTGATTTATTGGAAATACTCATTCGGAAACTTGACGCTGAAAATGTTGATTATCATTTATTGGGTGCCGTAAACTGCAATGTCGGAGCACCTGTTTAGACCACCCTAAAAAAGTTCAATCAGGTATCGCAGAGCTCTATAATTTACATCAACTAATAAGTGAACCTACTTATATAACTGAATCCTCATCAACCACAATTGATCTTATTTTCACTAATGAACCAGAGAAAATAGTTTGTTCCGGTGTTTGTCATGTCGGCATTAGTGATCACAGCTTGATTTACGCATTTTGCAAACTCTCTGCTGGTCTATTAGTGAAGGGTTATACATCTGTCAGTTATAGGAATTTTAAGCATTTCGATAACAACAGATTTCGTTAAGCTCTTAGATCGCAGAATTTGGAGAGCATTAAATCCTTTAACAATCCCAATCAAATGCAGGCGTGCCTGGAAAAGCATGGTTAATGGTGTTGTAGACAGACACGTCCCATTGCACACAAAGCGTGTTAAAAGCTCTAAGTCTCCTGGGATAACTTTAGATTTAAAACAGCGAATGCGCAAGTGTGACAACTTAAAGATTTAAGTGACTGAGTCTAAAAATCCACACGATTGGTCTTTTTTCAAAGCCTCTCGCAATTCTGTGAATAATGAAATTAGACAAGCTAAGGAGATCTACATAGAAGACCTTTCTCTGAAAACGAAAACAATTCAAAAAAGACTATCAACGAAATTAGTTCTAGGAAGCAAAGCAACCCGCATATAAAAGAAGTGAATTCCAATGGCTCCTCTATTATTGATTCACAAGAAATAAGCGAAATGTTTAACTATCACTTTGCTACTACTGGGCCTAAGCCTGCTGAAGATATACCTGTAACCGAAACCTCACATTTAGAGTATCTAACACCTCAAAATGATGAAATTTTTCAGTTTAAAGAAACCAGTATGTGCGATGTATTTTCTCTTTTATCAAAACTATGTAAATCGAAAGCTATTGGTTTTGAAAAAATATCGACTAAGCTATTGTGCCTATGCCCCGATTTGATAGCAGAATCACTATATGTTATTTTCAATTGATCTCTAATAACTGGCATCCTCCCCAACAAATGGAAATGCTCTAAGGTCATTCCATTATTTAAAAATGGGGATCGCCGGTTATTGGATAATTATCGCCCAATCCCAGTCATTCCAGTTGTTGCAAAAGTTTTTGAGAGGATAGTATATAATCAAGTTACCTTTTTAATTGAAAATAATATCTTCTCAAATTGTCAGTCAGGATTTTGCACTCTGCATTCCACAGCTACTGCACTCCTTGAAGCTGCAAACTCCTGGGCACTAAATACTGATCGTGGCAGTGTGAATGCGTAGTATTTTTAGATCTAAAAAAGGGCATTCGACACCATTGACCATAGTATTCTGCTATCAAAATTAAATGCATACAGTATTGGGGATGATTGGTTCAAGTCATATCTAAGTGAACAGAATCAAAAGTGCATCATTACTGGCCGTCTGTCTAGCAATCGCTCACTGTTTTGTGGTATCCCACACGTGACGATTTTAGGGCCCCTGATGTTTTTGATGTACATCAATGACTTACCTAACTGCCTAGTACATCCCGCATGTATGCTGATGACACACACTTCACATTTGCAAGTGACAATCTAGTTGATATCGAATCCCATCTCAATGAAGATCTTGTAATTGTCACTAAATGGCTCATTAGCAATAGACTCAATCTAAGCCAATCAAAAACTGAATTTATGCAAATCGGCTCCAGACAAAGGCTAAACATGTTTCATTAATAATATATATAAAAAAAGTGTTCTCTGGTTCGAAATTTAAAACATAAGCTTTCGGCTTCCAGACTAAAGCCTTTAAAAACTAAGGTAAAATTCGCGGATTGTAAAAATATATACAAAATAGAAACTGATAATTTTTTTTATTTGACCTTAGTATTTACAAACGAGGTGCTTCAAGAAAAACTCGACAAATTCAGTTTAAGAACTTTGAATTTTATTTTCTCACAAACATTTTAATCTATGTGTGAGCCAAAAGTAAGTAGCGACTTGTTTCTATGCTATATTACATGCGCGTATATTCATTCAAACATTACTTTACACTTCACACGCGTACGAAGAATCTCAGTCAAAACTAGGGAGTATTGAAAATATTCCTTCTCAAAACAAACGTTTCTTTGCTTTGTCATTAAGAAAACATTCAGAAAAGCAAGTTAATAACAACTGCTAAAATATTCATTACATCGATCTGGCAGTTGAATCAAAGACAAAATTCACTTGAAATGAAAGTTGAAACAACTCGCAGCGCATTCAAATTGTAAATTTAGCCAAATGACCTTCAGCTGAAAAACACGCAGTCCGCATTTTGTTGTATTTTCTGGAATTGCATTTATCTGTATTTGTCAAATTTCATCGTCCGTAGCAGTCGCAAAACGGGAACTTTTCCGCCGCCTTTTCGACACAAGCATTATCCCGAGTGGATAGTGAGTAGTTATTCATCGAAGTAGAGGTGAATAGACAAGGATATTCGCCTTCTGTTTCGCACACATTCTACTGTTGATACCACTCTATAAGAACAAAATAATTTTGTTTATTTATTCATTTTGAAGCCGGTAGTTTTTCTATTTAGATACACATGAAAATTATAAACAGCTTGGTGTCGCCGTGCCGCGGTAATTTAGTTGTGACACTTTGATTTTATTTAGTTGTGAAAAAGTTGTTCATGACAAACAATTATTAAAACTTACCTCGAAATACATTCACACCAAATTTTGTTGGCTTTTTTGTGTTTTTGGGAACTGACGCATTATTTATTTCTAAAATTTTAGCTTCGCTTACGTCTTACCGCGGCACTATCTTGTTTTTCCCGATTGATCAGTGAATATCCTGGATATTCACTTATTAAGGAACCAGTCAGAGCGTTTGAAAAACACTATTTGCTGTTTGGGTATATGTTAATGCTCATTATTCCCAGATAGCGAACCAATAAAATTACGCCATATAAGGAAATTCCCGTGCAGTCTGTACTAATAATTATAGTTTATGATTGTAGTCGATAGCTCTACGTGCATTTAGAGATATTGTGGTCTCCGTTGTCAAAGCTAAGTGTGCTTACGACGAACTCCTTCAGAGTTCTTCAAATAAATATAATAAGAAACAAAATAATTTTAAAAATGTGCGAAAGACAAAAATATAATAACGAAAACTATCCAATCAAACAGGCAAACAGACATGAATTTGAAGATAGTGTTCACGATAATGTTCACTGTTAAAGATAAGATTGTTCGTAGTTAGAAATCATGCGAACGAAATCACGAATAGTTCAGAAGGAACTGCGCTTCAATATCTTTTACGCAAAAAGTGCCTCCATGCGTTATTGATTTTTTCTTTATGTAGAATGTTAGTATGAAGAGGTTATTAAGTTAGTAACAAGCAAAGAGTTAATAGCTGTTAAGTAAGAGTCAGTATGAGATTTATGTATCTTTGTGGGCATGTTGTAAAACACGGCCTATACACTGGACTGGACTGACCCCGCGTGGTTTAAAACGCGTATTGGTGCACCATATCTACGGTCGAGTCAAATTCAAAAAAATCTTTATGTTCTAAATATCAGCAAGGTACCAAAAATTCCCGAGAAATTTTTAGTCACTTTTTTTCTTACAAAGTGAAATCACAGTATTTGGTTCAGTTAATACTGTAAAACTGCATCAAGTTTTACTCAAACCGCCCGAAAGTTTCAAACCTTTGAGACAATAATGATCGGAAGTACAAAACGGGGTCGGTAAACCACGAGTCATTGAATTTTAACAGACTTATTCACAAATCAAGTCTGGTTTTGGAAATCACAAAATAAAACGTTGTAAAACTATAACTAATGATAATCTTGAAGTTTCCCGACACCGTTTTGAAGTATGTGAATACAATTTTCAAAAGAACATCCATGTGCCTCACGTGTTATTTTTATAAAATATCAAATGCGTACTGAAGCAGTGTTTTAACATGCCGTCTGAGTGTTTTTCAGGGTTCGATCAGTCCAGTCCAGTTTTTCACGCATAAAGTAAGAAAAAAACGCAGGTCTTAATGTCTGTTAAAGTACGAAGGTATGAAGGGGTCCTTTCAGGACTCATTGAGTAGTTCCTGCAATCACAAAATCAACCAACAATGATGGCAATGGCAGCGTCGGGGGGAAAAAACAAGCAAACCGAAGTGCAACAGCAAGTAATTGGAGAGACTGACACACTAAGTTAACATCTTGATAGAAAACTTTCAAACACCTTGAAACCACAACCTTCGAAACACGGAGCGGAACCTCTGCATCCACTGAGCCACAAGTATACTCTTGTAAGAGTGAGGTCACTGGTTACGTTCTTTTAGACTTGTGAAAAGAATCATCTATTTCAAACAAGCACTTCTCTCTTAACGGGCTGGCACTCTACTCTTTTTTGGGAAATGGTTTGAAGGAAATAACTAAATGAATAACTACTTTTATGGAGTGTCTTCTTTTACAAACCACTAAATAATACTCAGAAAAAAATCTGAGCCCATGACATGATTTGAGCCCACGACCTTCTGTACCCGGGTGAACGCCCTATCTCGCTGAGCTACGAGGATTCTTAGGAGAGGGAGGTCGACCATTTTCTACGGTCTTATCCATAGACTTGCATGACCAAAATTACCTGTCTGAAACAAGGACTCCCACATCATGATATCAATATCTTCGCCCTAGTCACAGTCTTACGGGAAGAGTATCTTCTTTTTCAAACCAATGCTAATCCGGAAAAAAATTGGTCACAAGTCTATAAGAACGTAACAATGATTCCTTATTACTCAGTGGACAGGGCGTCCGCTCAGTATTCAGAAGGACCTGGGTTCGAATTCTGTCATGGACTCCAAATTTTTTCTGAATATTATTGGTTTGAAAAAGAAAACACTCCGTAGTAGAAATCGACTTCGAATCAACAAGTATATCTACATTGACTTAAATTTGTTTTTAATTCAAGGTTCCCTGTGACTGTCAAAATGGCGCAACGCGTCTTTCTGAGATATTTGAGAAGCAGGATCCAGATGGACTTGACAAACGGGACGATGTCAATAAAATAAATGAAGCAGCAGTCGATCGTGCTCAATGGCAAGAACCCCCAAATGAAAACTGGAAAGAATGTATGTGGAGATCAGAAGGTGAAATAAACACCGGAAAAGTTATGGTAAGTTTCAAGGTATTTTCCAGCTGAAAAGCGGACGGCGGCTAGCGCACCTGCTAACTGTGTCAATTGGATTTTGATACTTTATATTCATTAGTGTGAAATAATGCATTCTTCGTTACAATTGCATAAAAGTTTCATTATCATCGGTTCGATGAAAATTAACAAAAAAGCACACTACAGATTTAAAACTCGGATCTTGACAGAGCAAATATCAAGGTTGGCATTTTTAGTAAGGTCGGTAACAGAAAAACGTTTTGAATATAATGTATTAAAACCTCTTTTTCACAAACTAACGCGCCCTCATGATGCGAGGCTTCATGGTGATGCAACAGGCCTAACAGACTTACCTGGCCTAGATAGCGGTAGCCACGCACCCTCGAACAGCTCGTTGAGAGATTCCTATTGAAGCTCTTTCACTACTTCTGGTTTTGTCTGCAGAGTCTGTGCCAATTGCTTTTGTTTATTTGAAAGTGTAGTTGCAGCTGCTACCATTTTGACTAATAAGCAAATACGTAATTATTACAAATTTAGTTACTGCTGAATAATTGTCCACGCGATAATGCGATATGCAGCCCGCCGTATGTCGAACGTCCGGATAAGGGATGATAGAATGTATCTCCTTAATAATAATGGAGTCACATTTAAAACCAATTGTAGAATTGCTCACAATTTAGGTAACCTGCTGATGAAAAGTAACAGTTTTGGGATTTTTTTCCAGCACCATTCTAGTTATGTCTCTTCAGCATCTATTATCCAAATCTCACCATTCTCCTGCTAGCATTAATGTTTTCATGTCTGTACTTGCAACCAACACTTAGAAGTGTACATTTATCTTATCAGGATTGTATGTTTGTGAAGAAAAGCAGCGGCACAGTTCTTCGTGTTCACTATGGTGGAACTATCAGAACGAGCAACTGTAAACGTTGGTATTTCACTTTCAATGGAGCCGAATGTAGCTCACCGAAATCCATTGATGGAGTTTTTAATAAGATGAAAGGACTGAACCAGAAGATTCTTTTACACCATCGTCACATTCAAGGTTACTGCCTCAACATTCCTAAGGGCGATGTTCGCATTGGATTATGGGTTGGACGTTGTCCTGGCAACAATGCTGACGATTTTTCTGGTGCGCGTAGTGATAAAGATGACTCCGCAAATTCAGGATGGAGTTATGTTTCTCATATCTTTGTTGAAGAAGTTCAACCCCCTAAAATATAAAATTTTTCAATGAATATTTGTTGCTATTATTCCTATTTTTTGAGACTATAATAATGAATTCATAATTTTCTTTTCCCTAAACTAAGAAACATTTTAGCACTTGACACAAGACTAGTTTGTCATGGGCAGCAGAGTATAAAAAAAGCCTAAAGCAGAGGGTTTCGTTGCCCACTCTGATTCATATGCGCTCCATGTTATCCACTTTCAGCAGGCCTGTTTGAATTGTTTAGTTTTCAATAATGAGAGCTTAGCTTCCCGATTTTAAAAGTGACATACTAACTCACCAGCCATGATAATGTGGTTATCAGTCTAAAGAGAACTACAATCACTTGTACGAAATGAGCGGTGAACGTTTAACCAACAAAATGTAAAATGTTGATATATGTTAATAAATAACTATGAAATATAAAGTTCACGTTTTATGCTAGTTTGCCCTATGGGAAGGTAATTCATATACGGACTATATAGGCCTATGTCGGTGTGAAGGGTATACAGATTTTAAGCAGTTTACTCTAAGATATACATTAATACATGCAGCGTGGAGACAACGAATTCAGAAAAAATGTGATCTCCAGATGGAAATCGTTCCTTCCAGGCACTAGTGGGACGCTCTCCCACTGAGACACGAGAATGGCTAGGGAGATCAATTATTCACATTGACGGACACTATTATATACACAGTCACTTCTCTAACACTAGTGTGTCAGGGACGCAATGTCTGTTTTAACTGCATTAGACTCCACGAGTCTCAAAGGATAGAGTAAATCAATCTAGCGTTTGGGTCTAGAATAAGGAATCATTTTTCACGAATCTGACCACTTGGTTGAAGACTGGACTAAGACGCCATTTACACTAGCAGAAGCTATTTCGGAGTAATCCCGGAGTATTCCCAGATTATTCGCCGTTGTCTACATTAATTATAGACTATGACGCCCAAGTGTCATACCCAGTCCCTTATTATTTATTTTTGGTGAAAATACATTTTGAACATTCATCACCTACTGCCTTAATACAACAAAATTATTTTCTAACAGGGGATCATATACAAACTTAATTATAAGACTCTTTTCTGTATAAATTATAGAAACCGTAGGAATGAGCTAAGCACTAACTCCGTTGGGCCTTCACTCCAGGCGGGAAAACGAGAATTAAGCCTTCAACCGCTACAATCAATTTTTTTTGTCAAAACCCTCTTTTCGTTATTCAATAAATTTCTTTATAAAATTTGATATAACTGAAACTTGGAACTGAAAAGGCCCAATACTAATAGTTGAGAACATGTTATAAGGGAACCCGAGGCGGACGTTGATGGTCAGAATTAAATATACACCGACACGTACGCTTTTTATAAGAACCAGTAAATTTTGCCGAGGATTATTGTTCTTAAATTTTTGGCTGCTTCGATTCAGCCTCAATTTGTTCTTAATTTGTTCTTATTTCTGTGAGCGGTTTGAAATTTTTCTATGTTCATTATTGTACAGTATTGTCGAAATAAACATTCATGTGTAACAGTTGAAACTGATCGTATGAGGGACTTTTAATATTACATATGAATACTTTTTAATTTGTAAGACATGTTTCGACGTGACTCACATTTTTGTCTGTTATAAGGTGACAAGAAAATACCGTTGAAATTATAACAACCTAGAATAGCATACATGTACATACTTGATTAAATCTAACAAAAGACACATAATGTCTGTAATGTGTGAACAGCTCAAACATAATCGCTTATAATGGGAGTGTTAATTTGACAAGTTTTTAAAAGTTGAAAATTATAATATTTGGCTTTTGCCAGTTAATGTGCATAGATTCCTTAAGTTTTAGTTGATATGGTATGGCAGCAGAGTCTATGATTTCAAAATAGTCTTTTTTAGAACAGAATCTACTTTTTTCTTAATGATTGTAAGTATAAGAGTGTTTGTCAGAAGAAAGGTGCCCATTGACACAAGTAGAAAAATGACGAGTAGTTTCGCCAATGTAGCAATTAAGCATTACAGCATGCACAGGAGAATTTATAAACTATACACGCGAGCAGAGTCCTCTGGCGATAGGGTCTTTTGTCTTTTGAACGTATTGAAAACCAGTTTGATATCAATATCCTTAATTGCAATAGGTAGCGATTGACAAGACAATGTATCTTCTTTTGAGTAATTATAGATATTTAACACTTATTGACTGAGACCGAGGGAAACAGTATGTTTTGTGGACCCGAGACGCCAATGTTTCCCGAGGCA
>JAOBAY020083699.1:0-10626 GCA_025331085.2 Zoanthus sociatus
AAGGACACTGAACTTCAGGTTCAGTTGAATTTCGATACTAGTACTACTACTACTACTACTACAACTACTACTACTACTACTACTACTACTACTACTACTACTAGTACTACTACTACTACTACTACTACTACTTTTAATAAACCACTAATTCTAATAAACCGATCAATTTATACTACATTAAGTCATTTTTGTACAAAAATATGAAATACTGCATCATAATATCTTCCAATCTTTGACAAAAGAACTTGTCTTTGAACCTTGTTGTTGATGATACACCGGTGGTGCGGACGTTGGTTGGGCTGGTTCGTTTGCAAGTGACTGTTGAAGATCCCTACCGGGAAAACAAAAGTGTTAGAATAAGTTACGAACTGAACATTTCTTAGGCACAAGCAACACACAGGTATATATTCATTATATTATGAAAGCTACATTCTTATGTGATTTATACCTATAGCAATGCCGGCAGCACAAATTCATGCCACTAAAGCGTGCCTTTGTGCAGCCAGCAATTCATAACTAAAAGCTTGGTAGTTTTCTGGCCGGGAAGAGGAGGATGGAGCCTGGGACAATGCATAATTTATGTACTGTTTATGAATAGACAGATTTTTTCAATAGATATTTGTGATACGAGTATCAGGAATTGTATAATATCAAACTTTACTCATTTTTATTATTTCTTTTAACGAGTTAACGAGTTGCATATCCAGGGAGTATTAGAATAACATTTCTGTCGAAACAACTTTTCCCATGTAAAGATTCTACACGTAGCTTGTCTACCTCGATCATTATAGTATATTTATAACCTATGTATTACCCAACAACGAATATTCGATAGCATCTTTTGCAAATCATTAATGATAAATATAAAACCCCAGTGTGTTTCTTAAGGCCTGGAAAGTGGGGTACGCTAAGTGGGAAAGCACCTGGAGTGGGTACAAGGGCGCGTCATTAAGCACCGAATGTTCAAGTATCTAGAAAGGTCTGGGGATATCCCCAGAATTATTTTGAACTTTTAAGTTCTGGAAAATAATGCAATTTTAAGCATTTGAGAAACCACTTTCTAAAAACTTGCAGATTTTTCTCTTAAAAAAATGTTTATCAACTAATTGTAAGAGCATCAAGTCACAACAACACTTATTTCTATACGAAACTCTTATTAACAGCTATTAGAATTATGGACGGAATAACCTAATCACACATTACTGTTGTGACTTTAAAAAGTTGCAAGACTCCTTTGTTGGGGAAAGGCGGTACAGCTACCAGGGAACGTCGGTACAATTTACCGGTGTACCGGTTAGCTCCCAGCAGATGCTGGTACTCATTTACCTACCCCAAGGTTGAAAAGCTAAGTTAGCTTAGGTGGAAACGAAGGTTACATAAATAATCAAGTCTCGGCAGAGCAGAGGATAGAACCCAAGACATTTTGGTTGGAAGGAAGAATGCCAGAAAGGCTAAACACGCCGCCTCAACACTAAAAAAACCGTTCTTTCATACTCTCTTACTTTCGTAAATCATCTCTTTCGGTTTTGCGTGCAAAGACAAGGTCACTAACTTTCTGCTGGAACTTTACCAGAATTGGCGTAAAATCGTTGTAAAACTGCAAAAAAAGTTAAAAGATACAAACTTAGTTAACGAGTAACAAAGTTTCGAGTCAAGGGAGTACTGGCGAGTTGCAAAAGGATTTTCCACTGCCATACAAAATTATTATTTTGTCCAAAATGATACTTTTCTTTACTTTGGGCGCATAATTATAAATACAAAAATGTTAAAAACGTAAACTAATAAATTGCGTAGGGTGCAGAGTTACCAAAGAAAACCAGATGGGCATGTTTACGTTGGACACCCTCTGTTAAGATTTAATATATACATATAAATTAATATACTGTGTCGGTGGGCACACACATATACAGAATAAGCTTGGCGAGGAAGAGAAATATTTTATATGGTAAAATAGAAATCTTTTAGTTTCTTTTTAAATACTGAAAGGCTAGATGATTTTAGAGATTCACCGATCGAGTTCCATGTTTTAGGACCTTGAAATTTTATACTTAAAATATCATAGTTGGTGTGGGAACTGGGGAGAGCAAAAGAGGATTTGGAAACCAGTCTGGTAACATAATCATGAATATTTCTGAGAGGAGTGAAAACGCTGGACAAAACCGAAGGAAGGAGCTGTTTATGAGATTTGTACATGAAAACCACTGTAAAAAGCTTGGCAAGATCAAAGCACTTGATAATTTTTAAGGATTTGAAAATGGGGCTAGAATGTTCCAAGAATGTGCAGAAAGAAATAGGTATCATTATAAATGTGACCTTACAATTTTCTGCACTCTGATTGGTTGACGCGCCCGGATGTTGATTATCAGAAAATCTTCAAAACTCGCAATTATATTACTTAAAAACGATTTTAAGGAGCTTTCCGAAGATTTTCGAAAACTGTCGGATATTTCCGATAATTTCCGTAGACGCAGGCATGGGATAATTACCGGAAGTAAAAAAGGTCATATAATATAAACGACTTATTAACCTCACCTGCTCAGCCTGTACGTAAAAATATCAGACCTCGGTCTATTTGTACAAAACTCGCTGCGCTCGGTCCATACTGTCAAGACCTCGGTCTGATATTTTTTCATACAGACCTCATGCTCGGTTAATACTCTTTTTTTTAGAAGTATATACTTTATAAGAATATCGAGGCTGAAAATCGCGATAATTTAAGAATAATGCTGGGGCTGAGATTTTGTTAAGAATATAATTTTGTGCAACAAATAAATATGTTTACAATGAATTTTAAATATTTGGAAATTCTACATAATTTTCTGTAAAAATTGCCAACGAACGATAATTTGTTCATGTACTTAACTAAGTAACCGTTTAGCACGTGCTCGAAATGTACGTAACATGATACCAGGATGTTGCACAATGTTCAGGGTTCGTCCGCTTTTCTCAAAGCAAAATTTAAGGACTTTTTTAGGACTTATTAAGGTAAGATTATTGGGTTTTGAGGACCTATGCCATCATACATTAACCACCAGAACTGACCTAAAACATGACTTTTTCCTTGACACAGTTAAGTACATGACTCATGATTAAAAAAAAGCCAACTTCAGAGAAAAAGCAAAAATTCAAGGACTTTTTAAGGACCATGACTGAATTTTGTAAAAATTAAGGACTTTTGAGGCCTCAAATTTTGGAAAGTGAAAATTAAGGACTTTTAAGGTTTTTAAGGACCCGGACGAACCCTGAATGTTTAAACGCTATCATCTGGAAGCTCGAGATGGCAACGCCATGCTGACAGACATAGTCTAAAGACCTGTATTCTAACAATATTTTTAGCCTCAAAACGCCACAAAATTAAGAATATTGAGCCTGAGTCTGACAAACAATATTCTTCTAAATAAAGAGTGTAATCTCATAGTACAGCCGGTACTGAAACCTGCACACGTGTTTACCTTGGTTCCCTCTTGTAGATTACCCAACAGTTCCATAAATATATCATACGCAGTAGCAAGCTCTTTTAGTTTGGCTTCTCTCTCTGACGCTGCTTGTCCTGATTGCTTTTCCTTCGTAAACGTTTCATTGCTTTTCTGTAAAAGACGACACGACGCATCATTCATTTGGATATTCTCAGTTTGGGTATCGGTCTTTTCAAATTTAAAAACTTAAACCATTTCAGAGCTTAGATGCTTCTTAAAGCAATTAATAAATTATTACAACGTAAATTATACCGATCATACCTTGTTGGTACTTCTCTTAAATTTTATATAGAAATAAGTACAAAAGGTATGGTAAATAAAAAGAGTTTTCATAGGTTCGCAGCGAACAAGTGACAAGATAACATGACATGATGGAATTCTTTTTTTGGTAACGATAACGTTCTGCTGAACATCTAACTTAAGAAAAAATCGCAGCGAAAGCGTTATTATTTATGGTGTCCTTTTTGATGACATTAATTTGGAAGTTTGAATAACAATTTGTACTCATTACCTGGACTGATGCCAAAGCTTTCTCTTGTCTAGCAAGACTATCCTTCACAAGCTCCCTCAATGGATTAAATGTGTCGTCGAGGCCAGCATTGGTAATAGCATCTACATCTGTGATACTTCCATCAGCTGCAAGGGCACTAAGAAACTTTGCAGCTAAGGGTAAAAAAACGTAGAAGAAAAACTTGTAAAAGAAGACACTCATCGCACGTTTTCAAGGTAAATATATAGGATCTACCTCACAACTCGCCTTAGAATGACTGATTCAAGGTAACAATACATTCATTAAACTGAGGTCTTTCACTCAACAATTGCTTCTATTATTATTATATATTATTATCATTGTAGATTTTCTCTAGATTTGCTGTGATGATGATTATTATTATTATTGTGTTTAGATATCGTTGGTAGTACAATGAACAATATTAAACGATGATAATAATGTTGAACAACTGAACGCAGTAACATCACTCATTAATCTCACAACTTCTATAGCAAATGAAAAAGTTCCCTGTGTCATTGTGTTTCCAGATAATTGTACGTCTGGTAGATTTTCCATTTCATGTCCTCTAAAGTTATCAGAAAGCAAAGATTCAACTAACACTAAAGTGTGGTGTTCGGTAAACTAAACTCTTGTGTAGACATTATGACATGGTACGAATAGGAAAAACTGCAAAAGGCTAACTCTGCCCTTCATTCCAAATAAAATGAAGAAATCCAATTTGAAAACTAAAAACCTGAACAATAAAAATGCTATCCGTTCTTAGGACAAAAATCAACTACACTCCCTATCTGAAAATGACAAGACGCAATTAATCACACACCCATATCATCTTGAGAGTTTTTCAGGTCTTCTTGGATTGTCTCCCGTTCGGCCTTTATAGTGCCCACTTCCTCCATCAGCTTCCGCAGCTCTTGCACAGCGGGGCTGGCATTAGCACCAGAAGACTGGGGCCCACTCGAGGGAAGAGCAGCAGCAAGCTCCGCCTAATGTGAAAAAACGCTTTTAAAACGAGGAGAATTAGATGAAAATGCCGAAAATCTAGATGGAAATGCCTTTAATACCACACAAGTGCGCCCTTTCGAAATTTCCGAACCTCTAAGTTACAATCGATATCATTGTAGTAGTTTCGAAGGCCTGAAGCAGCTTTCAATGATCTTAGCCCTTGAGTCTTAAATCCTAAATTCAGTAAACTAACAGTACACGTAAAGACGACCAGCTCAGTCGAGAGGTTCTCAACTCCTAATTTCTAGAAGACACAGTAACAAATCCAAAAAACTTAATTTTGTGTTAAAAGCTTTACTTTAAACGACATTTTCTGGAAGCCTCATTAAAACCATATGAACCTGCTGTATTGTTTTGATTTGGCTATCAATTATCATAGCAACGAGGCCCTGTGCTATGCAATTTCGAAACAGAAGATTGCAAAAATCTCGGACCTATGACCTCTGCAATGCAACTCTTTTTACAACTCAAAACGAAGCGGCAATGAAATCACTTTGGTAATGGTTGAATACTCTGTTGAACACTGGACTGGCTTCTGTCTTTCATATTTTCTAGTGAACTAGTCGACCTTAAGAACTAAATTCTTCAATTACGTTTTTTACTTTTTTCTCTCAAATATCGGCCAATTGTCTTGTCGCCATTGTGTGTTTTGAGGCATTTTGTTAACGTTAATTGTCATATTTAACAAGCTAATAGAAAACAGTAAAAAAGCCAATCACTTAACGACTTACATTAGACCACAGTGAGTTTTTACTAAGAATTCATGCACAAACATCTTAACTTGTATTCTTATAATAAACTACTTCTAAAGATGATAATACCCCACAATACCCTGCCATTGTCGGTAATCTATTCCTGCGCATCCGTCTTTATTTAAAAATAAATGCGTGGTTAAATCGCGAACAATAGTGGCAAGGTCGTAGCAGGGTACTGTGCAGTTACTATAAATCTTACTTCACTTTTGCATAATAAATCCATGGCACGGCGATGGGTGTTATATTTTTCTCTAACGATTGCATCAGCATTTATTGCATTCTGAAGTATCCCTTGATACTTTGCTGCTTCTTGGCGGATCTGCGTTGTCAACTCTGCAGATGGTTTTGGAACCCATTTCTCCTTGAACCTTTCACGCATCTGAGTATCGTCGCGCTCTTCTTCATCCAACATCTTCACCGACTTAAAATAAAATAAAACTTTGAATTAGTCTCATGTTTTAATATTAAATACTTGAGGTTTTTCGAGCTACGGTATACAACGTCACAAATAAATCAGTATTTTGTCACGTAGATCAAAGTTGTGTCGTTACCTTGAGCCACTTTGTCATCGTCTTGAGTGCCCGCCCATAAGTTAACCCACGTGCTAGCTCGTAAGTTGTTAACAATAAAAAGCCCGAAAAACCAATCAGCAGTGGGTATCAAATCACGTGTCCCACCATGGAGCTTCACTACAGAATACTCCGCAACTGCCGATAATTCATTCCTGCGCATTCGCCGTTCTTTAAAAATAAATGCGCGGTTAAATCAAGAACAATAGTTGCAGGGAATTCTGTAGTCACTCCCACCATGGTTTGCGAAAGCGAAGTTGATGTTTTGTGAATTTTAATCGCTGTTTTAAATTATATTTCTTTTAAGAGTTGACAGAAAAGTTTTTCAAAATTTGTTCAAGATTTAGGGCAATGTTCTCCCAGAAATTTCCATCGGGGTTTGGCTGGAGCGACAAGACAAGCTGACACATGCAAGTAGAAGTAGATCAATTTAGATATCGTTCGCTATCAATCGTTTGCTAGTAAACAAGGGTCAAAAGATTTTAAAATCAGACTGTACCGATAGTAAACTAGCTCTTCTGCCTTTTTCCTTTCTCTTTGTCTTTTGAAGGATTAAAATAGAACTTGTCCATAGAAATCTTGTTTGTCACACTGAAATTGCACACTGAGTGGCGCAGCCACGGAGCCAATATTAAGAAATGTATTTTCTCCCGACGCCGGCAATATAATGTGGAATCACCGGCTCAGAATCGCAATTAGTTTTGTATCACGATTGTTTAAATTTTTCTCGCGCGTTTATAATTCTGAGCCGGTGATTCCACATTATATCACGTCTCTCTCCCTGACCAAAATGTTAACTGTATGGCGATACTGTGTTAACTCGAATTATTTTAATAATTAAAATATTAAAATATTTGTGATAACAAAACTACAGTACCCCCCAAACACAGAAAAATCAAGTCACTCTATTGAATACTTGGAAGAAACAGAGAAAAGTATATACAACAATAATCAAATTTGTAATTGCATCAAACATAAAAGTTCTAATGTTGTATTTTGTTTTAGCGCAGTCTATATTTTGAATATCATTTTCTCTGTTTCCGGCTCCAGTATGTAACTCCACACAGTAGTGCTTTCTTTTACTGGTTTCTATGTACAAATGCACTGGAAAATGTAACCAATAATTCTTCGACCTCGTTATGCTCCTTTCAATAGCAGTAGCCAAATGCAGTCTTAGACTGCGTATTTTGTACTTAGATCCTGCTTATGATTGCGAGTGAATTCTATGCTAGAGTTCATGTGGATAGCCGGGATCTTGGCAAAAAAAATAAAACCGGGCTGGCCTGTTCTGGCCTTAGAGCTAGGAACATTCACTCAAGTGTTGACATTTTTAACCATTCACACTGTTGTACTAAATAGATCATTTTCGCATTGCAGATGCCGCTAACTTTAATGACAACGGATTCAGTTTTTGCAGTGTTAGCCTCGTTTCGTTGTTAAATATTCAGAAATACTTGCGAGGGAGAGCGAGAAGTCACGCCTCCAACAATACACAAAGTTGCACGTAGTGTAAAACTACGTTGGTATTTGGGAATTTTTAACTTCATATTGAGGCTAAGACTGCAAAAACTGAGTCCGTTGTCATTGAAGTTAGCGGTATCTGTAATGCGAAAATGGTCTAATTACTGTAGCTGGGTATTCCAAAGAATATCAGAGAACTGAACAGCACTGGAGAATCCATGAGTGAAAATTTACCTCATCGGCAATTTCCCGGTTCCTTGCAAGTAGATCTGGCAAATCTTGCATCAAATTGTCAATTGCTGCAAGTCCACCCTTTTTGCTGATTTCTGCTGATTTCTCCAAAAGTGATCGTGGAATCTTGTCACCAGAAAGGTCCTCTATTGAGGCGGGAAGATTGAGCGAGGCCAATACACTGCAACATTTCAATCAAGTTGCTAACTTAACAAATGAGATTTATAAGCTAGGTAGCTCTTATTCTCAACAATTAAACCTCGAGGATGAATGGACTACGATCAACAGCCCATGAGACCGTAGGACCAATGGGCTATTCAAGCTCGTAGTCCATGAGGCCAAGAGGTCTAATTGTTTTATTATAAACCTAATTATCGTTCAAAAAAGATGTTTAAGTTAAACTATCGATGATATCCTCTGATATTATAGCAAAACAGCACTCATTACTATTTTGACCCTCCATCTTTTCTCTACTAGTAGGCTATCACAAATAGACCTCTAGTACAATAGCCAATCAGAATCCTGAATGCATGTTAGACTGTTGTAGGTTTATACTAATTGATATTAGTATAAACCTACTAACGGTCTAAGACGCATCCTGCATTCTGATTGGCTACTCTACTAGAGGTCTAAGTGTAATAGTAGGAGAAGACTTACTGTATGAACAGTGAATACCAATGTGGTGTTTTGATTAACAGAAAGAAACATGATTGCATCAAAGATTTTAGAAAACAGGCTGATGAAACCACATCTTTGACAAAGAGATACAAAAGCGCTTGATCGACCATCATTTATCAAAATAACAATAATTATTATTATTAGGGACCTTAAACTATAAGGATGGTGATGTGGACAACGACGGCAAAGAACAATAGTAAATACAATAACCGGCCATTGGAACACATCGAGCTGAGCACCTGTACAGTGTTGTCGCAAAGGATTTCTCGGGACTACAAGGACGTACAGTAATAACAAAAACATTCTCAGTATTTCATTTGCTTCATAGAGAAACGTTTTACTGCATTCTATTTTCAGAGTTGAACGCAAAGAAAACAAAACCCTAATGACCTGCACAAAGGAGTAAATAAATAAACCAAAAATGTAATTTTTCTCGGCAGTGCTTGATCAATCGCGTTGCCATGCTCGTTGTTTAAGGTCCCTAAAAGTTATTGTTTTCACTACAGGCCACATTAACTTTATTTGTTTGCGAGGGTACCTGTTCAAAAGAGCTGTGGCTTCCTTTAATCGTCCTATTTCAAAATTCACAATTTCTGCCTTTCTAGACTCGTATGTCTGGAGTGCTTGATGAACCGCCATTGGTACAAGTTTGGCAAAGAGGTCAATAAAATTGCTTGATGCTGGTTTTGGTAACTGTAGTGCTTTGGCTAAAGGTGCTCGCCCAATGGCTGGTAAAGAGTCAATACTAGGCACAAGTTCGTGATAAATTAAGCGGTTCTCTTTTTCTGATTCTGCATAAGCTCTCTTTATCCTGTCACTCCAAGTCTATCAAATTTAAAAACAACAAAGTAAATTATGCAGATTCCTTTTAGTGTGTAGCTTACTTACTTACTTAATCCTCTTCGTACCAGGGGTACGTACATATGGCCAAAGTGTGCGGCTTACTATGTCCAAATTTTTACATGTTGTTTTTAATCCCTAGATCTTTAGTTTCTCTAGAATAGTTCAAAGATTTAAATACACTCTCACAAATTCCTTTAAGTTAACAATTTTGCTGACTACTTCCTAAATGTGAATGTCTTATTAGTTATTACATTTTTTTCCTAGTTAGTATAAGTACTTCAATTTCTAATTCGATTACAAAAACGGAAGCTTTGAATATCGAAATTGTTTTGTAAATCAAACTTCAATGAAAATACGAGAATGTTCACTGTTACTGTGCTGTAATGTCATGTGTAATGGAGATCTTACAGAATTTATATGGCTCATTAGTTACTGATTGATTGTTGATGATTTTTGTTTTTGAACAGAGATTACATCTTCTTTGACCCTCAATATACGTAAAAAAATATACTTAAAAATATCGTTTTATTGATTGACAAGCTTTTGCAAGTTTTAAACTGAAATGTTATTCAAAATTAACGTGTTCATTCGTAATAAAAAAATTGTATGCTAAATGAGTCCATACCATCAGCAGTACAATTCCACTTTAACTCTTGTTTATGAAAACGGATAATGATTTCAAATAACTTAAAACTAACAAAAGTTATAATATATGTTCATTTTTTCATAAAAACGTCGTTTTTACTAATGCCTGTATCGCGTTCATGGTGTTTAAATAAAAATTCTACCTGGAATTTGACAGTTCCCATGCTCTGTTTCACTGCCGCGTCAACGAGCTGGAGTGCATTCTAAAGAGTGACGGGTTTATGTTAGTGGTAAATCAGTACAGTACTACATAGTTTTAAGTGCTAACAACAGTGTTCTAGCTAGGCCAAAACGACAGGGCGCAGCGCTCTGTCGTTTTTCTGTGCGCCCTGTCGTTTTCCTCGAGCACCCTGTCGTTTTTTGTTTTACTGTATATTGTGATTATGAATATTTGAGGTAAAAAAAACAAAATTAATAATAATAAATTTATTCAAAATATGGCGCCCGGTAGTTTT
>JAOBAY020083709.1:0-10626 GCA_025331085.2 Zoanthus sociatus
CAAAAACAATTTCAAATTTTTCTACACAATGTTTTCTTATCAGCAATGATTTTGATAATCTACCAAAAAATTTTATGCAAAATTGTTTATAAAAATTCGCCTTGCAAAACACTATGGGTCGGAGCTAGTCATTCAGTTCTTCAAAAATGAAGAAAATCCTTCTCAGTCAGTTCATACTAGAAGTAGTATGATTTTAACAAGCTCCAAACTTGATTGTTAAATTGAAATTTAATACTTTTGTAATGGTCTTGCATTGGATTAAATGAAATTGTTTTTGCAAGTACTATAATGTTTTAAAAAAATTGAACAGACCCTGAATCTCATCTAACAAAAGTTTGATAACAGTCATTAAGTTTCAAAACTAGTGGATTGATAAATGAAAAACGAGATTTGTACCGGTCATAGCCTTACATGCCTACTCGAGTACTTCAAAAGAAACAAGTAATCTTGTAACATGACCTCTTAGTTTTCTGTAAACCAAATATCCGAGAATCATTTGAAGGCGACCCGTATAGTAGATTTATGAATGGTAGATCATACAACTAGCTAGTGTGCCAAACAAAACTAACATCTGGTGACATACGACACATCCGATAATGTATGTTTTATTATCATGGAGCGATTTATTTCGATGTGCTATTGTTGTACAAGCATTTCCAAAACCGGTATACTTTTAAAACTGTAGTTAACTTAGAATGGATTAAGTTTTCCTATACCAAATAGATATCTGAAAAGACATTCAGCTTTCAATACACTGTACTATAAAGAAATTATGGCTTAACCGGTTTCGTCCTATATGACGTCGTCAAACCATTTTACTACATTGATAGGGTTTTAAAATAGACGGATCATACTATCATACACTCCACAACCATGTACCACATTTCTCTAACAACTCCTGTGAATGCATCATTTCATTTATTGCTCATACAATTTTCTCCTTCTTTTAGAAATTAATAAAATAAATCTTCATGAAATATACAAATGAAAGTATTTACGATATTCCTGTCTATAATACCTTAGTTCATAACATGTAACTGTTATCCTCTGTTTGCACCATGTAACAAAAACTGAACCGCTCAAACTGCGCGACGAAAGCTTAGTAACAATGGTCTTAAAGACTGATGATTGCTCCAAAAATGGCATAAAATCTCTTTTGCTTTTTTTTAAATAACTCATTCTATTTTAAAAAATCGATAGTTTAAGACTTGGATAATCTTAAGATACAAGAAGACAACAATAACTAAGAATTTCCGCTTGTTTTCTAATGCTTTTTTTGAAAAAAAAAAATACAAAATATGATATACACCTACTGTTAGACTTTTAAAACATTTCAAGTATTTGGAAGTGCATTGATGACGAAGATGACGAGGCGCTGCCAGGGCTCCATTTAAGGAAAGGGACAATTTTAGTCCTTAGTGGGTAGTGTAACATTTCACAAATAGATAGCTTTTAATCTTGTTTAGCTGTCCGCAAAGGTCAACAACGTGATCAAAAACTAGTACTAATGGGAAGCAATTCGATGTTTATCGAGAACTTTCCCCTGTTTAAAATACCAAAAGAAAGTCAGTAAACGTCTACTTCCGGCCGTTTGCAAGCTTAAAATAGATCAATTCCAACATGTACACCTCCGACCGCGCTAGAGCTCAGTTCGTCTATAATACTTCCCGATGTCGACTTATTTCTCCAATTTCAGCCAAACGCTTATGTTGAAAGCACGCACGACTGTAGTTTAACTGGACTAGGAAATGCAGGAATGCGCTGGAGTACATCCATTTGACTGAGCTATAAAAACATTCCATCTGGTTTTGTGTAAGTTTTGATTTATATTTTCCAAAATAATGATAAAAACCTTCATCTGACTTCAAGTTTGAAAACTTTATGTGTTTTGACGTTTCCAACACTGTTTTGTATTTTGTTTAATTCGGAAAAAGCTGAAGAAATATTTTGAACTTGTAAATCGTCACTATCTACAAGGCGATGTCACGTCACCTTTCCTAATATGGGAGTTTTCTGTTACCATCCTGGGACCATCTGGTCAGGGATAAAATGCCTTGTTCCAAAATTAGGTGCAGCAGATCAAAGCAATCAGGGTACCATTAGACTCTTGCAAACATGCCATTGTAATTTTAGGGCTCAACTATTTATAACTGCAGCAGGAATTCTTTCGGCTGGAAACCTAGTCGATGCTGTAAATTGCGCAAAGCTTAAGCCTGCAAAAGTCGTTTGCCGAGTCCACGTTCTTACAAAAATTTATAGTGCTTATTTATAGTATAAATCTGAATTGGAGTCTGAAGTAATTTTTGAGTATAAATGGCAAATTATGAGGGAAAATTCAGGAGTCGTCCTTGCATGAAAAGTTGAAGGTTCATAAAAACTGCTACAATCGTTAGATTTTTACTTGTCGCTTAAAGTATGTCAATCAAAGAGTAATAGGAAGTTATGCATCTAGAGTTAATTACCTCACTATTATTGACATTATTTCAGATTAAACCCAGCCGCTAGCAATCGCAAAAACATCCGTCTGGTCAGACGAGTGGGTTGGAAAAAAGAAAACCACGATCTCTCACTGAGAAATTTTAATACGGCCGGACAACAGCTGCGGCATGAGCGAATCCTTTTGTGAAATCAAACGAGAGCCAAGTCCCCCTGAGGCTGAGGATAACGAAATCTTCCCTGCCTCCGACGAGAATTCTACTGGTGCGTCGCTTAGCACCGATCCTGAGGCAGAAAAAAGTCCACCACCACAGCCAAACAAACGGAGAAAGAGGCGACGAAAGCGAATGCTGACTGGTGTGAGTAGACAGCGTCGAGCAGCCAATGCGCGTGAAAGGAGAAGGGTTCAAGGAGTTAACCGAGCTTTTGTGGAGTTAAAAAATTCTCTACCCGTCTCTCACATGGATATATCAAAAATCGACATTTTAAGAGTGGCAACAAAATGGATCGACCATTTAGCTCATTTGCTTAGTGAGGATGACGCGGCGACAAAATTGGAGGAGGAAGTTCATGACAGTATAAACGGTTTTAGCTTGGGAGATTCCGAATCATATGGCTCGTTAGGAAGCGACCATTTCTCACCATCTGATGACGATCTTCTAGATCAGCCATTAATGTCTGTTGACGGTGAGTGATAAGTTGTTTTATGATTTTATGAGCGTTTTGTGAAATGGTATGACCTTTTATTGTTGTTCACGAACCGCGGTTGACACCTGTGTAAATGTGTGCTCGTGTGAACACTCTCAGCACTATGCCACGCAAACTTTCAATTGCTGACTAACAGGCGACAGTTCGAGCTTTATATTATTTGCTCAAGATCGAAATTACAGACATTTCGCAAAGTTTCAATTTTCAGACTTGACATTATCTTTTTAAGTCAAACTTTCAAGTTTTCAAAATGTTTACTGTAATGTTTGTTTAGCTATTTATTTATTTATTTGTTTGTTTCATGCATTTCATCAAGGCCTCGAGGGCTCTTGTCCCCTTCTCACAAGAGTTCCATTATTATATTCTTGTTCAATGAAAACACCACTTCATACTAAACCAGACCGCTAAACTGTAATCAATACCATCTTTAAAGTTAAACTTATACAAATAAGACACGAAGATAAACAGACAGTTAGTTGTCGAAACTAGAAACTCATCTTTCATTTTTCACTTTAAGCGTCGACTTTGTCTAGAAATTAACATTGAGAATGACTTGTCAGCAAGCTAGCAACGAAAAAGAGTCGTTTCAAGCAGCTTTATGTCTAGTTTGGAAATTGTCCGTTGATGCTGACAATTTTAAGTGGTACAAAGAACCAATGAAAAATTGTTTATAAATGTGTGCTTAAGTTCTAAGCTTGGTCCGCGTTAGGTTTCACATAAATGCAAAAAGGAGGTCAAATCAGCTGGGTCGGGTGCATCCAACTAAAAGCGGTGTTTATATTAGAATTTAAATCTTCGTCACTCTTCTTCAACAAAAAATTTATATTAAAAGTTTTATGCTTTTTTTAAAAAAAAAACGACCTGACCAGAAAAAATGACTTTTGTTGAATTAAACGATTATTTATTATGGCTCATTGAGAACGTTGCCAACAATAAAAGCAAGTAATTAGACGTAACAACTGAAAATGAAACGTAAGACATACAAAGGATTGACAATCCAGAGGAAACAAAATAACGCTGACAATAGAGCACATTTTCAACGCCCATCTTCATCGACTGCTTGCCACGTTTTCCACTGGTGCAAGCTTCTATGAAATATGAATTATTTCTTCTCTTAGCCGCTTGTTTTTACTAATTTATCACGCTTTCCATTTATCAAAATAATTCATAATCGAGTAAACATATTTATTTTGGAGGTGTCTTTTAATGTGTTATTTTTGTCTTGTATATTCAATGTCCGTGCAAATGAACCAGCTAGATCAGAGGTGAATAATATATTTTACAGAGACCCCACGAACAGACGTGCTGCTTTTCAGTGAATTCGAATTAAATGGCTTTTACCCGCTGTTTGTTTTTAATACTCACAATGGCGATATTTGCGCCAATCCAATAAAGCTAGATATAGGTATCTTGAATTCTTTTTAATCTAATTTACGATAAATGTTCGGTTACCAAACTAGAGAAAATTTTTCTTACATATAATCAGCGGGTAATATTTTTTTAAAAACAGAATATTCATATTGGACTTGGACTGGGCTATTCATTGACTTTAATCGAAAAAGAATGCAATGAATTGTCGGAGATGCAAGTTGTCAGACTGAAAATTATACACGAGCCTTGATCTACGCATTATAATATCTATTTATTTTTTCTGTAATATTCCGTAAGCATGTAGCTTTAGTGATAAAAATAGGGTAATGTCTTTTTCTCGTGTATGAATATCAGTGTTTTAAGTTTTAAACCTCTTATCCCTTTAGGCAAGTAGTTTATCTGTTTCTGTTTTTCCTAAAATGGTATAAGAGTACACAGTTTGGGATATGGGGTTTCTTGCTACTTAAATTGACGCTTATCTAGTACGAACAAACTGGTGACGCTAGAGATAACACGAGCCACACTCTAATTCTAAACGGCTTTTAAAATTCAAACCGGCTTGAACAGAAAAACAAGAAAAAGTTATTTTGATAAAGACGAAAGTGCTTTATTTGAGTTAAAGAATTTTCGGATTTTGTATAAACTGACAAGCGGTTTAACAGTGGTTTGGTGGTCTCTGGATTTCAACCATATTTTTTGATCAGAAAACGACTGAAAGGCTGCTAAAGTCCTTCATAAAGACACTAAGTAGTTTATCGTACTTTAACGCTCTGCTCACTAGCGGCTCTTATCAGTTGTCGCTGTGCGGTGCCATGTCACAACAATGTCACAACCTTCCTAAGACTCTAAAAGCAAAGATTTCTCCCGGCTGAATTAAACAGAGTTTTGCTCGTTTTCAAATAATCTTACGCCAATGAGTTGGTTTTTTTTCAACGCTTGTATTTCGCGTTTTCGTGTAATCCCCTGTAGTGAAAGAAAATTAGTTCTTTAAAATCTTCTTGAGTGACAAATAAATCTGTAATTGGATTTTATTGATATGTGAAACATATGAGCTGGTCACAGCAACTCAATATCTGCCCTTTGCTCCGGCAAACTCTGGATTAGATTGTTTCCGGCTCCATTACGATGTAAATTCTCCTTTCTGTCTTTTCAGCAACTTCCTGTTAAGTGTGAGGTCAAATGACACAAAACAGATTCAGTTGAGCTGCACAAAAAGCGACTGGAGCTTAAAAATTCACCTAGCCTAACCACGTGCCACTTTCATTCGGACTAGTGCATGTAATCACATCTTAAGCTGTAGACATATTGCACACACCTGTGGTAAGCCCAGTTATAAAATAGGTTTGTTTTTCCGTTTTTGTCGTCCAGACAAATATGTCTGCCACAGTTCCTTGCGGCGCTAGCTCGAAGCACAAGGTCCATTTAGGTAACCCAGTGAACGCTTCTAGAGCGTCTTTTTACTGAGCTACCTGTGGACAAAATTTGTATCCCACAGTTCCTCACGGCACCAACTCGACTCACAAGGTTTCAGTTTCTTTCTCGATTGTGTTGTGAGGAGAAGACGGGGACCTGGAACAAAAGGTAGCCCAGTGAACGCTTCTGGAGCGTCTTGCTTTTATAAAAATCCAGTTTGTAAAAATCACGAGGCTGACATTTTGAAATTCTTAAGATTTTTTAAGTATCGCTTTGAGGCTCAATCAGTCGACCTGGACAAAAAATTCTTTAACGCGTTTTTGTTTTCATGGCTACAGTACTCAGCCCCTTTCTTAGTTTCTATAGAAACCTTAATGTGGTTTAATCAATCAAAAGGACTTCAATACTAGACTATTTCTCTTTCAGAACATATTTCTACTTCCGCCGCCCCCTCCCCCCCCCCCGACTCAAGTTATGCTTGTTTTGTTGCAAGATAAAGTCTCTTTAATATATTACTAATAGTAATAGTAAATTCTTCTTTTTTGAAATCATACAATATTATGTTAACATTTGGTTTCACTGCTTCAAAAAAAGAGGAAACCTATTTTGAAACTACCATTTAAGAATATTAAAGAATTATATATCAAGCTCAAAATGTCAAAATTTTAAGAATCTTGAATCTCGGGAAAAATAGTTCGATTCATATTAAAAAAATGTGTGGTGCACTCAATTTTTTTAGTGTGACATTTTGACTTATTCTATTAGTATTACAGCTCAGTGCTGCATCAATGGTCTAAGATTATTATATTCAAGAATTATACACTGATATTTTTTTTGCCGGGTTTTTCTGATCCGAATGGTCCTTGGTTTTAAAAAAGCAAGTTTCATAAAAGTCTTACAAATATTAACCGCTGTGCAAAGACAACCAGTGAAACACACTTCCTCCAAGTTTAACCACTGTCAATAATAAAACAAATTTTGAATTCAACAGCCCTTTAGAACATTGAACCATTCAGGTTATTTCCACTCGCTCGTTAACTTTCTACACGTGTTAGTGTTTTAAAATTACAAAAACGGTAATGATGCCAAGCCGACAATTGTAAATTGTAAAATTGGGATTGAGTTCAAAGAAGTTCAAAAAGAGGAAATTACATGCGGTGGCTTTAATTAAGAACGGAATTTCTTTTTGCTTTGTTGAACTTAGCTTGGGTCGGGAGTGATACGAAAGATAGTTAATGCGAAAGTTTTAAAAACAATTTGCACTTGTCTAAGAGCAGGAACAAGATGAACGAAGTAGATGACAGTAATTTTTATCATAACTCAAAGTAAAAAAGCAAAAAAAGCAAATATAAAGGCGTCTTGAGATTTTCAATGATTTAAAGAGGTCTAGTATATAAAGATAAGCCATTATAATTACTTGTGAGAAAACGCCCAGTATATTTGTCATGACATCTTTGAACTTGTTAAAACTAATCGATTTTGAATTGCCATAAGGCTTATGAGGGAAATGCTAGTTTTACCGCAGTTCCTATTAAACAACCGACGTCTACTACTTTTTTTTTTTAGTTTTTCACAACTAAGTGATGAGCTGACACATGTTTTGCGTTTATTAAAATGGAACTCATTACTGCCTTCTGGAATTTCAAGGATGATAAACGAAAAAGTATATCCATCATGCACGAAGGAATTTGCTCACTTATCTGAAACTTGAAACTTAGATGACTGCCAGTGATTTTATAAAATGTTTTTGTTAGTTATTCAAAACAAAGAATGTATTAAAATTGAGATATAGTCTAACTTTACCAGTTTCGGTTCAATGAGGTGAACTGAAAAATAGTTATAAATTAAAAATAGCAAGAAAACGTTTTAAAAACAAATTGAAACTATTAAAAAATCATTAAATTTATAATAAACCGAACTTTGTGTTACAAAATGTATCTATAAAAGTCAAAACGTTTTGGAAATGCTAACAGTAAAATCAGGGAAGATTATAAAAAGCTATTTAAAGATCGAAAACACTTTCAAATTCAGCTACAATTTCGTTTCCATTAAATCTCATATTATAAGGTCTGTTTTATCTCTAACTTGATCTGAAAAATATTTTTTTTCGACTCTTGTATAAACTATAAAGAAACACAGATCCACGGTTCATCTGCCTGATTTATATCTCATCTCAAAACTTAGACTTAACGTTATTTCCATTAAATGTTAGCCCTTCCATTATCACTAACTTTTTATTACCTTTTCATATTCTATTGAAAAAAAAAAGTTTATTTTTTTAAAATATTTTCAATTGAAGTGTTTCGGTTAAAGGATTTCACTGAAAGCTCTTCTGTCATCACTCACTTAGAAAAGAAGTAAAATAAAAAGAAAAAAAAAATGATATTAAAAGGTTTTTTTGAATAACAACGAATAAGATACATTGTGTTTGCATTGAAACGAATTATTTTTTTCGTGACCGGAACTCCAGTTGAATCAATCAAGCCAAGTTGGTGACAAGCAAAAAGTTAAACTGGCCAAAAGGCGTCACTCAAAAAACGTGTGGGAATTTATCACTGCGCTTGGCGCTTTCATCTTGACAATGCTTTATCTCAGTTTCACACAGATGAGAAACAAATCACCTTGATGAAGGTCATAATGAATAATGGGAATTTTTTAAAACGAAATTAAATTGATGCACAAAAGCAAATTATATACATATAAAAGAAAAAAATAGTTTCTTTTTCTAATGCTCCGATGGCTCTGAAAGGTCAGCCGATTAAACTGCTGTCTAACAGCGCAGTATTGTACGCTGAAAGTCACTTATTTCTGTCGCTTTGTATGTTAAATTTTCTTCCTGAAATTCTTAGTCTCGAGAGGTAGTTTTCGTTTTTGATTTATCTTTAGCCGAAAATATATCTTTAAACCATCTTAAAAATAAATCACAGAAATCGAATGCATTCGAAGCAAAACTGAAAAACTCATAGACATAGATATTCTTTGATATTATGGTTGACAGTTGTTGTTACTTTTGTTGTAGTCTAAAAAGATAATTTTCGTTTTTTATTTATCTTTATATATTTGTTTTAACCGAAAATATATCTCCAAATTGTCTTAAAAATAAATCATATTCATAGAAATCAAATGTACTGGAAGAAAACTTGAATAAACTTAGACGTAGATATTCTTTATTTTTGTTGACAGTTATTATCTTGCTATTATTATTCTTGTTATTATCATTATTGTTATTATTATTATTGATTTTTATTTTCTATTATTTTTATTTACTAATATAATTTCTCTGAGCGTACTGAGTAACAGACTATGTTTCACGGCAAAATAGTTGATGGAAGTAGTTTTGTCCTATCGCTGGGTTTCAAAAAATATGCGCGATGCGGTTATGTACTTTAAGATTCAGTAAATTACTCAATCAATCGTTGCAAAACAGGTTCACCCCTTTTAAGAAAGGAAACATAAATTATGGAATAACTTCAAGCGGAAGGTTTAAAACGCAATAAGGTAAAAACTGGAGCTATTAAACAGAAAAATGTATGAAAAAGAATGACAACATTCAATCAACTGAATTTTTAGCTAAAGATTGTTACAATCTTTGGTTTCCATGAAGTTAACAATCAGCGAAAGAAAGAAATTAATAAAAAATGGTTACTTATGAAATTACGAAAAAAAACCGGTTACTTAAGAAATTAACGAAAAAAAACGGTTACTTATGAAAAAAAAAACGAAAAAACGGTTACTTATGAATAAAAAAAAAACAGAAAAAACGGTTACTTATAAAATTACGGTATACTTTAAACATAATACTAATAAAAATAAAACAAGATATCTTTGAGCCTGCAGAGAACCGACCAAAAATAAAAAAAGGGAATAGCCTTATGTTTGTAATAAAATAGTTGTTTCTATAAATGAAATTACTGCTATTATTTAATATAAACAGCTGTTAGTATATCTTACATTTTAATTAACGCCTTTTAGAAGGGGTTTATCTGAATAACCTTACATTTTCAAAAACGGATTGCAAATGAAAAACAAATCCATTATGGCATTCTTCTATCAAGTTTTGTAATAGCATGAAGTGTCTGTCGTCGGTGAATGATTACACAATAGCGATAAGAGTCAGGACGGGATTCATTTTGTAAATTATCATTTTTTTATTCATTTTTTTTTTAATCACGGGTACTTTAGAAGTATAGCATGCAGTGAGTTTATATGGCAGGGAATTTCTCATTTGCAGTGAAATTTTCTCTAACAATAGCTATTGTTAAAATCCTCCATCCTGCTTTGCGAGGTTGGTTATGTTTTAGCGTCTCCATCCGCGCTGTTTACTACTTAAGAGAAACTTGTTCTCCATGCGTTATGTTGTTCAAACAATCTTGAGTTTGATTCTAGGATTGTTTTATAAAAATAGATTAAACGTCTGCTATTATTAAAGCGTTATTTGTTCCAAATATAAAGAATTGAGAAAAGCAGAACATTGCGGATACTAGTTTTGCTCTGACATATTACAGTCCTACGTGTGCGCAGTGTTCGTGAGTCGTCTTATTGATACTTTTGATAAGGAGTGCACTGTCATTTTCATGTCTCAATGAATAACGCCCCGGGGGGCCCCCCGCCGCCCCACCGGTGGACAACAAGCGATTTGGTACCTTCTGCAAAAACAATGTGAGCCCCTGTATGTTTTTACTAATCAATTTAAATATG
>JAOBAY020083727.1:0-10624 GCA_025331085.2 Zoanthus sociatus
TAAGCCCACACACAACCCTGCCACAATTATAAGGCAGGGATAAGTGGGCTATGAGTGTAACGCCCACCATAGTCCTTCCCTTCTTTACCGGTCATTAATTAAGGCTTTTCCCATTCCTCACCATCATCAAAGGCTTAATTAATATGAACCGGTACCAAGGGAAGGTGAAGGAGAAGTATGAAATGAAGAATGTTGAGTGCTGGCTTGTGAAAGGAGAGGATACAATTAACCAGCTACTGTTCGTTTCCTTCACGATGAATGTTTAATTGTATCGCCCCTTATTTCACAGCCAGGCACGACCAACGATTTCTATTATTTGAATTCCTCACGGTGTGTTTAATATTGCTCCGTTCTTTGTTTCTTTTGTTTTAATAAGTGAAACGGAGCAATAATAAAGTGACACCGTGAAGGGAATGAAGCGATGCGTGATTTCCTACCTTATTCCTTTCCCATAACCTCCCTTTCCCTACATTTTCTTCTTATTAATAAAGCATAAGGGAGAAAAGTAAAGGGAAACAACGGTATGAGAGGAATAAGGGAAATCAGACAATGAAAGAAGTGTTGTGTAAAGGAGTGATTCGTACACCTCCAAAATAAGGATGAGATTAATGTAATGAGAGTCCTTGGTTTACCTTTCCCATCCAGCGAAGGACCCAATTCTACAGATACAAATCCACCTTCTGTTACATCTGATTTTCTAGAAAGGTAATGCATGAGTTCAGTTCAAGAAAATGTCCAACATGTGAAATGGAAAGGTACAAATGACTGTTCTCTAGATATGAAAAGTCTAACAATTAAATGCTTCGCTCTTCCAATATTTGAAGGAGATAGAAAATGTGAGGTTCTTCAAAGGTTAAAGATCTACAGTAAATATGACCTAACTCTCCAATGATAGGGAAATTCTCCAGTGATGAACCTGGTGTTGAATGTGTACAAAGGATAAAACAGCACATTACAGACACCAGTTCATGCACTTGGGATGTGGGATTGGTAGGATTATGTTGTATTCACTTTACTTTTCTACCTACCAATCATATGAAACAGAGGTTCGTTTCCCTCACAAACAAACAATGCATAGGAAAAGCTTTATTTAATGGAATGAACCTCGTCTCCCGTTCGTCTAGGTGATTCGCATGGCTCTCATACCGTTAACTCACTACACATAAACCCTTCCTTCTCCTCCACCCAACCAATCATCCCTTCCCATTATTCACTCCTTGTCATTGATGTTGGCTTGAATGAAGGAAAGAAAGAAACCAACATCCAATGCCAAGAGAAGATAGTGGGAAGGAATGGTTGGTAGGAAGAATAGGAAGGGACAAGTGATTTCGGTGCTTGTTTGGTCTTAACTTTTGTCTATTTTTCATCTTAATGCTGATAAAATCCCGAAAGTTAAGCCCAATAAAACCACCTATAGAAGAGATATTGGTGATTCATTCCTTGTGTGTTTTGTTTAATTAAAATATGAATCACCAATCCTACTAACCTTCTATTTCCTTGCTCCCTTTGTTCATTTCCCTACCAGTCTTTCATTCCTTTAAAATATAATGTAAAGCAAATGAAAGGTTAGGGAAATGATGCCAGGAGCAAGATATAAAAGGATAGTGAGTCATGGGTGTAGTGAATGGTTCTCTATTATTTTGCTTTATTACAAATGAAACGAGAGGCGAGTGCGTGAATAAAGCAAAATAAAGAACCATGAACCACCTCATCGTTTACTTCACGGGCGGTTAGTCATGGATTCCCTTTATTTTACCGCTCGTGAAGGGAACGACTAGGAAGAGGAAGTGATTACGTGTCATGTGATTCGCTTATTCTTTGTCCTTTAAATATAGAATCACATGAAGATAATCCCAATTGTTCCCTTCCCTTCACAAACCACATCACTTCATTTCTTAGAGATAATGGTGTGCTTTGATGATGGGAAGACAGAAGACCTAACCTCACAGACGACTCTCTCCTAACACCTGCCCTCTCCACCGCTAGTCGTTTATCTTATTTAATTGTAAGACCTCCTTTCCTTGCCTTATAATTAAATGAGACAAACGATGCGGTACGGGAGATGGGTAGTTGGTGAGAGGAAGTCGTAAGTCCTCACATCTCATTGCCTTCACTTACCCCTCCTCTCCTTCTCCTACCGTTACTTCTTTCCCTTGTAACTGTTGAATGTGAGGTGAAAGGTACAAGGGAAAGGCGTAAGACGGTAACGGAGGAGGAGGGGGAGTGGAAGGAATAAGGAACCAGTAATCTTTTCTTACAATTACAAATCTACAGCATATGAACTTCTCTAATAATGGTTCACCTTAGTTATAATGAAGATTCATCAGTAAATATAAAGCCGTTCCACTCTCCTCAAAATGTGGCTTTTTAATAATAGAATGAACCTCCAGAATACCAACGTTTCACTCTCTACAAACAATGAAAAACAGCCCATGATTAGGACATTGAAAGGAATAACTGAGGTAAACCATAAGCCTGAATTATAGGAAGGTAGAACTGGAATGACATAAAACTGCCTACCATTGGAAAGCGAAGCATGGGTTTGTGATTAGGGATTTCATATCTTGGACATGTGATTTTACTTTTTATTCTTCCAATTTTTATAATTTCTGGTTAATTTCATTTATTGTCATTCTTGGAAACTCACTTCTTCTTTAGGGGCATGTGTATAATGGGAGATTCCATATCATTTCACTTGGAGACATTTACAAATCTATCCAAAAATAATGTGTAGACTTAATATTTGATGACACACCACTTGTAGGATTACATCGTTCTTTTCTTATTACATTTAAACATTTGAAATAAATGAAATGAGTCAATATTTGGAAGGTTACAAAGAATTCTAGGGAAAAGGACCATTGGAGACATCATATTATTGAGTGAACTGGATCATTTGTAGGACTGGTTTATTGCCTTTACTTTTAATTGTTCATCTTTAATGTGAATCAATGTTTGGAGAGTTTACTTGTTAGAATTGAAAGACCACATGTTGGAGAGATAAATAAAGGAAGACCAAGACTCACTTGTAGTTATAGAAGGCTTCATCTTTGGACTCACACCCATTATGCTAGAATCTTTTCTTCATATTTACTGGTTTACCCCTTTATCCTTGGAGTCACACCAATTATAGAGAGACACACATTCTGAGGTGGTATGGTTCATTGTATTGGAAGAACTGAGGTGTTAATTGACTGTAGGATATGGCATGTTGTTTACACTTTTTTACCTTTCATTTATTATTATTTTCTTTCATATTTTGTTTAATTTATATTTTTCATTCGTTTGTCCTAACTTTTGGATAACCTACACCAACTACCGGATATCACTTCATTGTGAGACACGCTCCACGCTTCGCTCAATCCTAGTTGGTGGAGTCTTCATCCTCGAGTCCTTCTTCTATTCTTATTATTAACCCTCACATTCAAGGGGTTAGTTCATTATTAGTTGTTAGTCTTTGTATGAACTGGTGATGATTGTAGGGGAAGGAGGCGGTACTGTTGGACACTGGGAACGTTAGGGTGAAGTTGGATGTTTTATTTAATAATAGAAAGACATAAAACCCAACAGCCCTTCACCCACGGTCACCAAACACCTTTAATAACTTGACACACTTCATTCTAAGACTCAGGTGGTTAGTCTCATGTTCCTTTCCACCATTAATAGAAACAGGTCAAAGATTGTTGGGAAAGGAACGAACGAAGGACCATTGAGAACCCACCTAGAGAAGTTATCATGATGCTGTTACCCTTTGAGAATTAGGAGAAAGTAAACAGCATCGTGACACTTCCAATCTTTTCTTCTCTATGTGTCTTATCTTGTTCCTTTTCTTTATTGGTTCCTTCTTTCTATTCTCTATTTCCCTTATCTTTTAATTCTTCCTACTGCTTCCGTTCCTTTCCCGTACTTTTCATCTCTTAATTTATAATTTCTGGTAAATTTCAATTAAAGAAAGAGGAAAATAACGGGAAGGTGGAACGTTGGGCGTAGGTCGGTATTAATTAGGAGCAAGATATAGAAACATTAGAGAACCGACCTACGGAAGCATTGATTACAAGGAGATAGAATAAAGAGAGAGAAATGAGCCCTTCCTTTGATGAGAGGTTCTTTGGTGTTGTTCTATTTAATAAAGCAATGAAGAACCTCTCCTCAATGTGGGCTACTGGTGTTCCATCCTTGTCGTTTCATAAGATTGGTTGGTTCTCCTGGTCCTTTGTTCTATCTCATACCAATGATTCACTACTACCAACACCTACCAGTCCTTCCGGTTCTATTTCTTACACTTCTTTCATATGCATGTGAGAAATACGATAGGAAAACCAAACCATAGAAACGAACCTTAGACTTCCTCACCATCCATGTGAACTGGTGTAGATTTGGTGTCACTCATGAATTCACTTACCAATCATACAGCTGTTCCCATTGGCGGAAGGTGAGGAGGAAGGTAGGTTCGGTTGGTGGGTTTACGGTTTTATTATTAATTATTGCACCTATAATTAATAAACCGTAAAATCCACTCAAAGGAGGAACCAGTCAACGGTCTTTTCTATCTCTCATTCTGTTTCCCTTCCTTGTCCTACTCACCCTGTCATAATGAGGAGAAAGTTGTGTTTTTAATGGATGAGTTCCTGTTCATAATTATTAAACACAACACACTCATTATGGAAGGGTAGGTGAAGGGTAGGACAAGTTAGACAATGGAATCCTGTTGTTGTTGGGTCTTATTTAATGAAACACAAGCCACCGAAGGAGATCATGAATTAATTAAATAAGCCAACAACTCAGTCCTGTTTCTATTATTTGTATTGTGTCCTTCCCTGTCATGTGTCGCGCTTCCACTTCGTTCATTGCACACGGTACGACAGGGAAGTTCATTACAAATAAAGACAACATGGACTGATTCCCTTTCTTTTATTTCATATTTTCTACTTCCATCTTCTTCTTAATACTGCTCGTTTCCCGCACTAGAAGAGAAGGGATGTAGAGCATTATTAGAAGAACAGGAAGGATATGAAAGAATTGTGGGTCATGTTTAATTTAATGGAATAAAGTGACGCAAGGAACGAATTAAATTAAACATGAACACCGATGATAGTGAGTCATGAGATCAGTTGTAAGAAGAGAACGGTACGGCATTGGATGGTTCTTTCATGTGTGACTTGTAAATCCCTCCATATGCCTTCCGTTCACCCTCACTAGTCATCTCTTATCTCCTTCACTGGGTGGTGTTGTTAGGGGGCGAGAAGAAAGAACCCAATTCCACCTACCAACAACAACCGCCGTGTCTGATTCCATTGCCTTCCTTATGTTTCCTTCTTCCTAACATTTTATTTCATAGGGATCAGGAAATGTAAGGAAACAATGAGAATAAAGACCGGTTTGGTATTGGTAGTGATGGGTTTGGTGCGAAAAGGGAAAGGGAACACATGACTCTTAATTCCCTGTTTCTTGCTTATGGTTCGCTACTCGCTCCTCATACCATATTATCTGCATTATTTCCTTTTGCTATAATTAAATTAATGCAGAAATAATATGTGAGTGAACGATGAGAAGTGAACGAGAGGAGGAAAGCGAGACCAGCGATCCGTGTGTTTACTTTCTTCTATTGCTTCGTTACGTTATCTTTTACCGCTGGACGCACGATTCAATGGAATGTAAGGGAAGTAGGTGGTACAAGGAAGTCACGAATCTTTACGAACGACTCATTAGTGTTGGACATGTGATCAAAGGAATGTGGGATTAGTTCTTCATCTTACGTTCACTAATTCCAACATTCTTTCCCATCTCCTTCAAATATAGGTCGGTTCCCGTTCTCTCCTTACTCCCAATGCTTGTTCAATGTTTGTGAGGAAGGGAGAACACCGACCTCTTTCTCCTGTTGGCTTATTTGTTTCTTTATGGTTTCTTCATTAATTAAAATAAATAAGCCAACCTCTGTAATAAGAGAAGTAAATCTAGGTCTTTTGCTACCTTTCATATCGAGGCTTGACTTTACATCTCTTTTACCATTAGCAATCAAAAGAAGTCAATCCTCGTAATGAAAGACCAAAAATAATGTAATCATAAATCCTCTGTTATTGTTCTTTTATTGGGGTTATCTTAATGGAATTAGAAAAGAGAAGTACAATAACCAAGATAAGTGGTAAGTAATAAGACCGGTGTGCCTTCATTCAATGTTAGTTCATATGGTTAGTTATTAGTTAGTTCACATTGAATGAAAGCAGGCACACGGTATAATGGAATTAGTGATGGTAGTTTTCTTGGGATTACCACCATTAACGAAGCCAGGTAATAAGGAAATATGAATGGAACCGGTGTGAAATAGGAGGTGATGTTGGGAAGCAGGAAGTCGTCTAGTGGGTTGTCAGTTTCCTTCTCATGCTTTCTTTATTTCATTCTAAGACTTCTCTATGAATAAAAGCAAAGAAAGCTTCTCTATGAATGAGGGATAAGGACACATTACACCTTGAGTATAGGGGAAGGAAGGGATAGGTGTAATAAGGTAAAGAGAGTACAGCATAGGTTGGTTTCGTTCGGGATTTAATATTTAATATCCAAGTTAAAGAAGAAACCAACCATAGAATGCCTCACGGACTTATTATTTTAGGACATAACCGCCGAATCTGGACCCACATCATTCATTCCTCTCTTTATTGTTTCACCTTTAATGTCAAGGAATGAATGATGTAGGAAGAAGGCGGTAGGGAACAAGGAACTAAGATGAAAGATTATTAATTGTTGGACTGGTGTTTTATCTTGGCTATTTTCTATCTTTCATTTAAATAAAACACCAGTCTACCCTTCCATGAAATGAGTGGTGTGTCATCTTATTATTAACACATCGCCTGTCGTTCACACGTTCACTTCACCCAATAATAAGATGACTTAACACCAGGAATTAGGATCGCTAGTCAAGGTACTTCGTGGTCTTCTCACAATGGGAACCAGTTGGACAAGATTACGAAGCCCTTGAATTCCCTATCATTCCTGTTCATCCTTGGTACCGTTCACCGCTGGCAATAAACAAGCAATGAATTCTGTTTACCTTGTTTATTTGAGCGGAACGGTAGAGAGACTGGTGATGGCGGGTGTTGGATTCCCTCTCGTTTAATCCTCGATTCCTACTTCCAACATGCGCCATCCACTCGTCCCTCGTTCCATTCCATTCCAAGGTAACGAAGGTTTAGTTGTAGTTCTTGTTGTCTGGTTTTATTAATCAAGACAGACAAGCAAAGAACTACACCTAACCGTTACCAACCAAATGAATTTAGGTAAAAGAAATGAAAGGTAGATCTCTTATTCATTGGTCATTTATCTTGCTACCATTGGACAAGGAAAGCCAAGCATAATGGGTAACAGGGAAGGTGGGTCAATTGTCATGGAATTCTCTTCTTTCATTGCATTTAAATAAGACCCACCATAATCACCTTCCTCTCATCCTTGTGCATCCGTTCAGTGGTTGTTATTCATCATTCGTACCTTGGAGATGAAGACACAACTCACGATGAACGGCAGCACGATATGGATGGAGAGGTTAGTTCCTTTGTCCTGAGTTCCTTGTTGATGCGGTTTGTTGGCATTAAGAAAGAAAATGCACAAAGAATAATGCCAACAATAACCGCCTCCCAACTCTCTAGGAACAATGGCATGTCTTTGATGGGAAAGTAACCAGGGATTAGGACTCGTTTCTCCTGTAACAAATTATGACTTTCCCATCACTAGCCATCCATCCCTACATCAGCGGTGTGTTAAAGTTAAATAAAAGTCAAGGAAATACACACCGCTAGTAGGGATCAGGTGTAGCGTCTAAAGAACCAGCCGTGTGTAACCATTGAACAACGATCCTCTCCATAACGTGCTTTGATTATAGGAAGTTGGAAGTGATCCCTCGATTGTTGGACGGTCGTACTCTCATTTTCTTTCATTGACCGCTGCTTCCTTAATGCCGTGCCTTGGCTTACCATCACCGATCAATGTAGAAAAGGTAAGAGAACTACCGTCACGAAGGATTGGTAAGTGAAGTTAATGGTTGTTTCCCTCTTTTCTTCTCTTTCTTCTTATTAAATTACAAGTGAAGTGAGTGAAATGCGTGATCTGTGAGTGAGTTTCCTTTGACTGTAGGATTGGTGATTCATTCCCTTATCCCTATGCCGCATTGAAATAAAGACAAACCGAGGATTACTACTCATAAAGGGAATGAATACTGGCATCACTTCTTTCTCACCATTCAACTCACCATTACCAACACTAGCCAATCTTCCAGGTGTGTTCATTGACTGTAGGATTCTCACGTTACATCACAAGGGCAGTGGAATCATACAGCCAATGGGAACACCACCAAGAATGTCTCGTTTATTTTACTTTTTAATTCGGCATTTTCTTATTTGCTGATTTTATAATTACTGGAGATCTTAGGTATATTTGGGTGTAGTTGTAGGTCTAGAGAATACCACATCCTGAAGAGAGAAGGCTTTATTATTAACCTTGGAATGCGAAGCACTGGTATAATGGGAGATTACATGGCTTATTTTCCCTTCCATATTTTATCTCTTTCTTATATTTTGAGTCCTTCATTATTCCTTCCATATCCTTTCTGTTTAGTTTTTTAAATTTCATATCGTTTAATTAAAGCTTTTTCCATTATTTGAAAAGAGTGGAACGAATGTGGAACGGCGGTGGTATCTTGGAGGTGATTCTATGTTGCATAATTTCTTTTATCTTTATTCATTACCTTTATTTTATCCCTTATTTTATAGTTTACTTTACTGCTTATAGGATTTAACTTTCCTTTACCTTTAATTTTATAGTTATGCCTTAATATCTTTTACCTTATACCTCTTCATTCATATATAGGTCCATTGCCGTTCTATTCCTATAGGTTATTTTACTTTATTAGAAATCTTACCGTTCATCTTTACTTTTATATCTTATACCTCTTTCATACCTTTCTTATAGCGCAGCCTTTCATTTCTAGGTTCATATCTTTTACCTCTACACCGCATCTCTTCTATAGGCTGCTTTTTCTTTATAGGAATTAATGTCATGAGTCTTACAACGAAGTGAAGCCAGAGTGAAAGACGAATGCCAGCAACTACCTCACAAACCGCTACATCCTCATATCCTTTGTCTCGCTACCTTATAATCTTTCCTTCTCCTGGCATCTTCTGGTTATCTTTAATGTTATTTCTCTATTATATTTTGAGTCTCTTATCTTTTTCTTATTCATATTTTTATTCTTTCATATCTTGTCTATTGAGTGTTTTGTATCTTTTCCCTTATAATCTTTTTACCATTCATATTTTGGAGAGGTTACTGGCTTCACTTGGAGATTCTTTGCTTTATAATTATAGAAATTTCGTATCTTTTCCCATATTTTTCTCTTACCTTTCAGGCTCATAAATTATAATGAGATGGCACACGTTACACTCTTCATGCTTAGTTATTCAAATCTTTGCTAGTTCATATATTTGGTTAGTTCTTCATATTTTTACTGATGCATTCTATATTTTGGATTAATAATTATAATCTACAGAAAACCCACATTTCCTATATTTGAGGAGATTATTGTATTGCTAGGTCATATTTAATGTAGAATTATATCTTGTCTAGTGGTTCTTCAATTATAGAAAAGCCACATCTTATTCCTCATAATTTCATGTTTAGTTTAATAAAACCTTGAAGACCTGATGTTGATGATGGAAGGTTCGTTATGTTGGATGGTGGATGTTGTAGAATTAAGTCTCGTACTGTTTCTGTTGTTAGTTATTATTCCTTGTGATGAAGTGTAACGAAATGGCAATGAATAAGAACTCACAAGAAGAGAAACAGCATCATGAACGAGACTCTACATCCACTGTTCACCTTAGGACTCCTCTGTTCCCTTCCCTTACCGCTGCATGAAGAGAATAAAGTAAAGATAAAATATAAGGCAACGAAGTGAACGCATGATTTTCTCTTTATTTTCTCTCTTCCCATCTTTCACTTCGTTGTTTTCTTTAATTTAATTAAAACAAACAATGAAGGAAAGTAGCGGTAAGGGAAAGGGATACGAGGGATTAATGCTTCCGTTCCCCTTACAATGCCTCCTTTCTTTATTTCCTTTGAATGAAAGAGGGCATTGTAGAGAACGGGCATTAACTAAGTGAATGAATGTTTGTGAGGGAAATGAATGAAGGCAGGGGATATGATTGATGGTGAACCGTTCCTTTGTCACTCCATTCAACAATCCCCTGTATGCATTCATTCCTCATTTCCCTGTGTCCCAATGGTGAGTCATGCTGTTATGTCTTATCTTTTAATAAGAGAACATAACACATAACTCATGCATTGGAAAGGGAAAGAAGCACAACCAACAACCGTACCGACCTCTCCCTCGATTCACCGTTCGTCATGATCATTTTCCTAGTTGGTGAAGAAAACAGGAACAATGTCAGCCAACGGTGAGGAGGAGGTCAGGTGTAGGTCGGTGTTGGACAGGGAACGAATAACGGGTGTAACTCATGAACTGTGATGACTTACAACCGTTAATGAGTGACACGGTACTGTTCTCCTATCTCATTCCTCGTTTCCTTCTCGTGCATCGGTTCTTTCGCTTTCTTTGGCATTAGGAAAGTACCGATGGCCA
>JAOBAY020083738.1:0-10624 GCA_025331085.2 Zoanthus sociatus
CTTATCCTATTTCAGTATTTGTCCCTAAGTTTTCAGATGGCATGCAACATGTACGCACCGCGTACCTATTTTTTTTGCTGATATTCTATTTGTCTCACTTTAACTCCAAGGCCGATTTGTTCAAAAACTGATTAGCACTAAACCAGGGTTAAATATTGAACTCATGTTCTTGTTTCCAGACTTACAAGGAAGGATTTGCTCACCATTGAGTCTCCAGTAACTCAGTGGTTAGAGCATCCGACTTGAACACGAAGGGTCGTGGGTTCAAGTCCCATCTGGGGCTCGGCTTTTTTCCGAGTTTCTCCTTGTCTTTAAATTCATTGTTAATAATGTTTCATGTGTAATAAGTTCGGGATTAACAACTCTTTTCCTTTTAAAATCCAATCGGTATTCTTAAAGAATTCTTAACCTTTTCTTAAATAAGAAATGTTTCGTTGAATTTTCCCTTAACCCAGGGATAACAAGAATAACAAGTTATTTAACGGTAACAACATATTATTAAGGGCAATACAAGTTATTAATGGGTATTTACAATTTACTTAAGGCAATCAACAAGTTATTAATTGTATTAACGAGTTTATATTAAAGAATGTAAACAGGTTATTAATGAATGTCAATCACCTCTCAAGGTGACATTACACATCCATCATATTATTCTCATATCATTGCGCTCCAAACTCAATAAGTCAGCCACTTTCACTGTGGGCACATTTCACGTATGTAGGAGATCCCTAAACTTTTTTCATTCTGATCTTGTTTTAACAATCACACTCTCTTCAGCACCACCACCGGCGCTAATCAAGTCGCCCGGGTAGCTCCATCAACTATATCATATTCTAATTATGGGCCATCATGAACTATAATTTCACCTGGAGTCCATCACAATAATTATGAAAAATGGACATTCAGTGAAAACATATCACAACCCTCCAGAAACCGGCTCTATTAGGAATGACTCGAATATTGCGAAAAGCACTTGAAGTTTCAAGGTTCTTTATTTTTTTATACCATATTTTATACACGTAATATAAATAAATAATTAAACAAGAATAGAAAAAAGGTGTAATATCAAAGTGTATTGATGTACAAGGTTTTAGTGAATTAATATAACCAAGCAAATGGTACAGATTATCTGAAATAACAAGTCAGATATGTTTTGGGAATTTGAAGCAATTTGTGGCCAGGAGAAGTAGAAAAATAAAAGACATAAGAACTTTGCATTATAAGTTTAAAAGGTGACAACAACAGATAAAATTAAAGACCAACACATAGCACAAACAAACATCATCAACAGTAAATATACAAAAAAGTACTAAAACAAAAAGTCAACAGAATGTCAACAAAACACGGGGATGGATAATCTAACACTTTTTGAGAAATTCTTTAATTAGTTTGCTTTTTTAAATTTTCAAAGATTTATTTTTGATTATGTCTTAACCCTTGTCCTGCTAAAAACGATTTCATCTAAATTAAAATTGTCCTAACTTTTGAAGCTGTTGATGAAACCTTATTAAATGACCATTCATTTTCTTTGTCTTTGCAGGTATAATTTAGAAATATCTATGGTTTTGACAAATTCTGAAGTTTTTATTGTTAAGAAAATTAAAATTTTTGACTTTAAAAAATCTAGCATGTAAAGGGTTAATTGATGTATCAATGTCATTCTATGTAAGTGGGCCTTGAGATTCTAACTGTTTATTATCCTCTGTGGGAATCTGAGCACGTTTGTTACCTTTATATGTTGATGTACCGCATAGGGCTAAACAGCTGTGCGTGGCAGTTGACACTCAGCTCTGGGTTTTGAGAAACTTTTCAGTGCTATCTATACTTGTTATTATCTTGTTACTCATATTCAGCAGTCATTACATGATTTCAATATTATGTTGTAGATTGAATTGTTTTCTGTATTTATTTATTTTTTTTTGCAGTTGATTATTGCGCGAAAATACGAGGTACGGGCTTCTTGCAAGACTTGATCAAAATGATCAAATCACCAGACACTCACTTCCAGACATGCTATAATGCTCTCGCTGTGTTAGAAGCCATGTCTGTTCGAGGTAAGACGCTCATAGAAAAATGGTTGAATGCAATGACTATAGAAGTTGTGAATTCTTCTTTAGTTTCCAAATGTGCTTATAATTTGAACTTCAAACAGGGTTTGCACACTTTATTCTGATAAAAACGTTCTGAGGTTTTGTTTTGCTTGAGGAGCTTCATTCTCTCCAGATCACGTGACCATTGGAGCCAGCACGTAGCTCCACTTTCGTTATAAAAAATAAATAAATTTTTAATGGCAAGTCCCCATGGGGCTTTTCAGTATCATTTTACAAGCAAATCACAGGGTCAGCATTTTGAGTCTTAGATAGTCCACACCAGCAGCTCAGATATGTTCGTGTTCGTTTGACAGGGTCATACAACTTAAATCCTTGATGGATATATCTATTGTAAATAATAAATCATTTAAAAGTCTCCCATTTGAAAATCTCTCTATCATTTGAAAAAAGAGAGGTTTATTTATCAGTCCTCATGGGGTCTCATTCAGGCAAAATATTAGGTACCGTTTGATATGTTCCTTCGACAGTACACAAAACTGATTGGCATTTTGTCTGACGAATGTTGGGTAGATGCTGGCTGAAATATCGGGAGTAGTAAGCAGATGAGAGTGCTTGACTCCCCTGGACAGGACACTATTTTATTGTAAATTAGCTACCAGCAAAAACGGCTGCACGTTTTAACATCCTCGTAATGATGGAAAACTTTGTCAACGTTTGGCAGAAAATCTCAGCTGCGCCTGTATTTAAACCTGGCACTTTGTAGAAGGAAGAGCTATAACCCAACTGTTCCGATCCTTTCATCTTAAAAAATTTTAAGAATTTTTTTTCTAAAAGTCAGGAATGAAAACAACAGCTGCATTGTAAAGGAATACCTTCTTTAATTATTCTTGTTTCGCGATGATTCTTTGGATCTCGTATAGAAATAAAAATTCATTTCATGCACGATATTTTTACACCGAACATGCTTAAAGTGCTGCGAACCTTACAGTGTTCGTTTACTAATCCTGTACCGAAAAAAATGGTTTCACCAAAATTAAAAACTTTTTCGCAGAAGTGATAAAGTTATCTGTTTGATAATTTATGTTTGTTTATAAAATAATTTGGATAGTACGTGCTTTTTGATTGGTTTACAATTTGTTTTCATAGCGCAATAAATCACATAATTGAATTGAGCGGTATGATTGGCTCTCTTTAAGTTGTGAGAATTTTCATTTTTATACATGTACGCTTCATATTTCGTCTTTCTCTTTGATAAGGCAGAAGTAATAATTTTATTAAATAGATAAGACAAGTTCCTGGTGTCTTCATAGCATGGTAAAAACCTTTGTAACGTTTTTAAGAATTCTCGAGCAGAATTTTTGCCTGCGTCTCGGGTTGTCACTGATCTACTCTCAAATTCTCCCAAGCGTTCGACTCTATTTTTACCAGGCTATGAAAGCACGGAATAAATGTTTTAGTTATTTAATGTTAAATAATGTTGGGTACGAAACTGCGAAGATCGTTAATAAATTTCTCAAATAAACGACAAATCCAAAATGCTCCAACTGGTAGAAAGTATATTAGTTGTGAATTATATTTTTGCTTTTGCCAACACCAGTTCTGATAGTGACAAGAACGGGATGTGAGCCTGACGACAAACGTTCGCCACATTTTTTTTTTGTAGATTATTTCAAGAGAGACCTGGAGGTTGCAGGTCTCAACCAGGCTCTTGATGATCTGACGACTCACAACAACGACAACATCAAGAAACGATCTTTGATTATCTTGACCAGGATTAAAGCACAAAAGATTATGCAAGATGAAGGCTGGTTGTGATGAAGAGAATCAAGTTATGTTTTCATTGAAATTCCCAATTCTCTGGTTTCCACACAATTCGCCTATTCATGTCTGGCATGTAGGGCAGCAACAAAGGTCACACAATTCAAAGAAACACAAAAGAAAGCTGCCATGTTGGTGTGCCGAACAAACAAAATACAAGGAGTTCTTTAGTAAGAAATCACCAGCATGGCCGCCATGATGTCAGGTGAAAATCGAAACTAAGAAATATCGTAGTTGGTTTTATTAATTCGCGCTTGAATGAAAAAAGGTTTATTATTAGAAATTTGGTGAAAAACAATTTTTAACAATATCGTTTATTTTTACGTGGTTTTTTAGATAAATCACACACCGAATTGGTTGAAGAATGGTATTGAAATACTTCATCAGAGGGAGGCCCCGTGCAAAATCTTGTTATCAGGTTTTCAGTTATTGATTAATGTAAAATTTTAATCTGTCCTTCTACTCAAAATCACTCAATCAATATCAACAATCACAGTCACCTAAATTATTTGTCATACTTAAGTTTTCCTTTCGACAAGAAGCTTGGATATAGAAATTGGAAAGAAATCTGGTTATATTTTTGTATACATTGTTAAGCAAAGAGCTTCACTTTTTCCCTTCTGGAGGCAAAACAAAAACGTGTTGTATAATTGATACAGATGTATAATTTTTTCCCATGGAATTTGACTGAAGCTACCGTAGCTTTCTCATGGTCTTAGCCGAAGTAAGCCAAATAGTTTAGTGCAAAACATTTTCACAAGCAAGGTCCTATTACCAGGCCTATACATAATGACTTATACCTATAAAGGTTTTACTTTTTACTCTAAAATTGACAGTAACTAGATTTTGCAAGGCTTAATACCTGTGCTTTATATGAAATTACTGGCTCCTTTTCTTGTTTCCCATGGCTGAGCTCTTGAAAACACTGATGATATTATGATGCTTACTGCTCCTAGAATTCTTGGAAAATCCTGAATATTTAAAATTACTATCCAGTGCCCTGGAAAATTCCTGGAAAAACAGATAACTTGCTACTTCTACAGCTGTCAATATCTCATTATTTCTTATATCTTCCTTATAAACTTGTCCCAGTTATAATCTGGTATTTAGTTATTTTGTTTTTGAAACCTAACGCCCTGCGCTGGAAAATGGAGAAGTGTTTCTTGATTTGAATCTACAAGTTGCAGCAATGCTTCTTTCTTTAATCTTCCATTTAAGGTACAAAAATTTAAATAATTACTGACTCACAGTAAAAGATACATTTTAGAAAAAGGAATGTTTAAATCAATTTCTTGGGCTCGTTTCAACCGTCTGTGTTGTTTCCTATGAAACTGTAACTGAAATGACCAAAGCTTTTGCATAATCTTAAATGTACAAAACCAAATATTTTAGTGCAAAACGTTTGCAATGCTAAGAGTTTTTTGAAGGTCATATTTGTGTGGTATTTACCGAGTGGAAAGTCTGCGAACTTTGGCTTGGTCGTGTAGGAAACGTTTACCAGAACAAGTCATTTCATCCAATCATCACTGCTTACCTCCTCGATTAAAACTTACTGAGAAATATTGAAACAAGCTTGTCAGTTCACGTGACTGATAGAAAAATACTTCTCCACAAAAAAGCTTGCATATACTATTTATGAAATGCTTTCAAGTTGGATACCGTGAAATATGCTACACGTCACTTATTTTTTCCTGGCTTCTGCTTTGCTGTATTTTATGTAGCATGGGATAAAGAATAGTAATGCACGTGGGTATATCTAGAATATGTCGGCCTTTGTTATGCTTCGTAACAGTCATTTTGTAGTTGTACAAGTGAATCCTGTGTTTGACTTCCCGTGATTTTATATTTATTGACGCGTTGAAGTTGCCCAAGCGACTGTTTTTGCTGTTTCACCATCGAAGCCAGCTTATTTTCAATTTTATTACATAATTCCTTGACAGAATTATCCATTTCTTTCTTTAATGTCTTAGCTTTCTCATACCTCGGATCAACTGCAAAGAAAAACAATACTGCGTAAGCTTAACTTATAAAACTTGACACTCCATGACAAGGGGGAGGGGGTATATCGCAATTACGTAACTTGCATGAGGATAGCCTTGCTGATGACACTCGGTGACAAAGGGGGAGGGGGTATATCACAATTACATTACTACATAGGGATAACCTTGCTGATGATATTCGGTGACAAAGGGGGAGGGGGTATATCACAATTAAATTACTACATAGGGATAGCCTTGCTGATGATATTCGGTGACAAAGGGGGAGGGGGTATATCACAATTACATTACTACATAGGGATAGCCTTGCTGATGGCACTCGGTGACAAAGGGGGAGGGGGTATATCACAATTACATTACTACATAGGGATAGCCTTGCTGATGGCACTCGGTGGCAAAGGGGGAGGGGGTATATCACAATTACGTTACTAGCATGGGATAACCTTGCTGATGACACTCGATAACAAGGGGAGAGGGGTATGTCACAATTACGTTATTAGTATGCTGTAAGTTTAGTGATGACACTCGATATGACAAAGGAGGGCCTGGGAAGGAGTATTAAAAAGGGGCCTAAAACATGATGGCGTAATTGTTGATCAGCCCCGCATTCTAAAAGAACAAAGAGATGAAACGTTTAGCTTCATACACTGTTTCTAAAAATTAAACATAGATATTAAGAAACTATCATTAGATAGCTGGTAACGCTGTACTGTTGTTCTAAGCAGTATAAACTCTATCATGAGCAGTGATTATATCCTACTGTTTGGGCGGTTGCCATAGGTCTCACGGAATCTTGTGACTTGGTAAAACAACTGGATAATCTCTCGACGTGCTAGTCTGAAAAGGCTGTGGCCCTCTAAATCAGTGAAATATACCCACTGCGCATGACTGTGAAACTGCCTTGAACAAAACTCTTTCATTGTTCAGAACTCTATCACCAACTGGTGCTCGAATGGCAATGAGAAATAAAGTATAAAAACATCTTCGTTTACACTCGCCTTGTGGTTTCACCTTTCCTCTTTTCAGCCTGAGATATGCTTCAAAGACCAACCCGAGGAAAACAAGAACACCATAGGCAGCTAAAAGATATACGAGAGCCGTTTGGAACTCGGGTGTTCCAGCTTCAAATAACCCTGTAGATGATTCTGTTGTTTCGTCCTCACTGTTTTCCTATGAATCAGACAAGAGGTATTGCGGTTTATGTGGTTAAATAACAGACTATCCAAGAGGACCCAACGGGCCAATTAATCGAAAAGATTTCTAAGCAAAAAAAAAAACATAATTAGGAGTTAGAACCTGTTTATATGAGCCCGGTGAACCCGGAAGCCCGTTGAGGCGAGATCTCGCTTCATTCCTATTTTTAGGAGATTTCGGTAGGCCATTTCGCGGCTGATGCGAAGATTGCATGTCCTAGAACAGCTATAAACGCAGTAGACACATCAAACCATCACCCACTATCAAAACACACGCTTTTTTATAAGTATATATAGCAGGTTAAAATTTTATTTGTAGAGAGTTTGAGAATGACGCTGTGAAACCGTCGAAACGTCACACGTTGGTTTTTATAGTCGTTATTTTTTTTTTTAATTTTTATACTTTTATAGTTTCTTTCAAATGCGTTATATTTTTATAAATAAAATGTTTAAAAAGTCACTGCTACTACGAATAATAAATATAACAAAATCGTTCGATCTTATCGATCAAACGCTTCTTTTGCAGAAGCTTGGGGCTACTGGTATCCATAATGATTATGTTTCACTCTTTGAAAGTTATCTTAGTGATCGCACGCAATCTGTAAACATTGATGGGTGTCATTCAGCTCTTAGAGATGTAAATCTTGGAGTCCCTCAAGGGAGTATCCTGGGACAAGTATTGTTTCTTATATTTATAAACGATCTACCAAAGATACTGGAACATTCAGCAGCAGACAGATTACCGACAGGAGCTAACGTGTGAGTGAAAAAATACCAACTAAACAACTGTCTGTCCATTTGGCGGTGTAAACGCCCTATTTTTAGATTTCCACAAAGCGTTTGATCTCGTAGATCCCGCTTATTTCCTCGAGAAACTAGACAATATGTTTGTTAAGGGCATTGATGACTGTTGTCCCCCATACCTTTAAGTACGCTTATTATTGCACCCAGTATGAGCAGGTGCCGATAGTCACATGCAAGAGGTTATGGGTGTTTTGGAGGCATGGGTGGAGCGGAATAAAATGGAGATAAACGCTGGAAAGACGAAAGAGATGTGGATTTGTTTTTGGAAATCTCTACAGATTGATGTTCCCTGTTCAATCGTAGTAGAAAAAGGTGATTTAGAGAGAGTAAAGTTTTCTATTTGTAGTACATGTTCAGAAAGACTTGTAGTGGAATTCACACAGATAAGATTGTAGCTACACCAAGCAAGGGCGGACGTGGTTTGCGCAGTTGGTAAGATCTCTGCTTTCCCCATTTCGATCCCGGCCGAGATTCGAATATTTGTGTGACCTTGTTTTCCACCTAAGCTAACTCAGCTTTCAACCCTTCCGGGGTAGCTAAATGAGTAGCAGCGGCTGCTGGGAGCTAACCTGTGATGGATTAGTGTCCCGTTCAGGGGGAGTCAAAGACTCTCATCCGTTTAACACTACAAAAACCGGAGATAAGCGCCGGCTCCATGGGCCACTAGGCTCGTAAAGGATTTAGCTTAGAGCAAGCAAGCGACTATACTTTCTGTGCGCATGTCGCAAAGCCAACCTGCCTACCGAAGGTGGATTGATTACCTATATTATTAAGATACACCCACTTGCCTGGAGTACGCGCCTCCCATCTGGGGAGCAACTCCAAATGATTTGGCCGAGGATTTACAACGCATTCAAAATGGACATTCTAAACGTCGCCAGAGAGACTTTGGAGCCCCTCTTATGTGGAAGTTGATTTAACTCCTGTTTTAAAGAGAGTTATAATAATTTCAACTCTCTAAAAGTAACAGTACATGATGCTAAAAAACATGCAGAAGCACGCCGTTCAGGTTTTCAATCACAGTCTAAAATTGGACAATCACCCATGCAGTAGATTTATTAACGAAGTATTACAATCGTATTCCCTACGAGATTAGGGCGGGACTATACTTTTGAAAATGTTGCTTACATTAATTATGCCATACAATAAAATCATATTGTACTAGAATGTTATTTACATACATTAATAACTGTATTCACAGCTGTTAACTGGAATTAGCTTTCGACATATCACTGATGATTCGTTCTACATCAACATAACTATCCTGAACTTGAAGATTTTGAAATAATATCGTTATCTTTTTACTGAAAATATGTTTTGGAAGATTTCTAAAGTAATAAATAAATACTCAATACTTTATTTAACATCAATTGCGAAGGAAGTGGTTGCCCAATCTTTCAAGCCAGAGGCTAATGTTTAATCGCTCAACGGCTCAGATCTTGGAGTGAAAGTCGAATTTGCTGAGGGAGGAAAACCGGAGTGCCCGGAGAAAAACCCTCGGACTCAAATTGAGATCGACAAATCTCAGCCTACATGCGTAGCCCAGGAATCGACCCCGTGTCGTAGAAGTGGGAGGCACGACTGATGACATTAAGCCAAGCTGACTTTGGAGTTATTGACTGTAACGTTTTAACTGAAAAATTGTAGTGTTAAATGCTATTTTGCCCTACCTCTATGGACTCGGTGTGCTGCGCAATAAGTTTAAACATTTTGGCTTTGTTGGCTTGCATATAACCGTATGAACATTTCAACAACTTCGTTGAATTCCTAGCAAGGACCACGCCGTATGTTGAGCTATAATCGTAGACTTTCGCCACACGAATGTCCTTGTGATTGATCTGATCTTTCCTCGCTCCCGCCTCGTAAGCGTCCAGCGATCTGTAAATAAGGCAACTTTGTAATTACTTGAAACACTGTCAAGGGACATACAAAGATTACAAATTGATATAGTTTTGCTTTATAAAAAAAAGCCATTTTCCTTTTTTATATCCACAATAAACTGCCGTAACATAAAATAACTCGTTACAGAAAACCATACATATATTTAATAAATAAACTAGTAATAGCTATCGCTAAGTGCCAACGAAGCAAGGCAAAAGCATGAGGACGACAGAACTGAGCTGTACAATGTCAAAAATACTCTTTTCCTTTGGCCATCTCAGTTTCATAAGAAATAGTACACAAGCAGCGGTGACGCATAGTTTGAAATTATCTTTTACTTTACGTTTCGTATGCAACTAAATACATCATCAGAAGTGACGGTTAATAGTACAGAATTTGAATTTAAACATACAGGAACACTAACTTCTAAACTATTTTAAAATAAACAAAAAAAGCGATAAATTTGAAATAAAATACAAAATTAATAAAGACACAGCTTTTCGCTGCTGACATATATAAAGACGGCTTTAAATCCTTGATTAACAATGTCTTTTTTATTTTTCGGTGATAGCCGGATCGTTTCTACATTTCTCGACTTTTCTCAAGTGTCCGGAGTGTTTTATCACGGTGTAATACACGGCTTAGGCTTTTTTATTTGCTTTAGGATATAGATTTTACACGCCGCGAGTAGAAACAAGAAAGTGCCCAGATTTCTCGACAGTTTTCGCTTATTCTTGTTTATTTGATCACAGGCAACCCAAGCTTATAATTAGTTTATCGATTGAATCGCATTTACAACCTAAACTATAGTGATTTGTATGGAGTATAAGATAAATTACGCTTTCAAGATTAATATACTTCTATTTTGAGCAAAAGT
>JAOBAY020083749.1:0-10624 GCA_025331085.2 Zoanthus sociatus
ACTAACTCTACAACTAGTTCATTTGCCACAAGGACACAGACGCCGACAACATTTATACCAGACTTCATCTGCTATAAGAGTGCTCGATGGTAAGACCAGAGCGGTGTATAAAGATGAGTTTCTGGAGTCACAATTACATGAGAGACTTGGTGGAGCAAGCAAAAACACGCGGTCAGCAAGAGTTTTTTTGGATTTAATGTTAGGATACTTAAGGTGTGTTCCGTTGCTGGAACTTTGAAGGTCATAGCGGTCAGGCATGTTGAAAGTTCTCAGGTTTCGGACAAGTAGGGAAAAAACAGTTGATGAAGAGCTTTAAATATGAGTAACAAGATTTTGTAGTTAACTCTATGACGGGCAGGTAGCCAGTGCAGCTCTTTGAGAAAAAGAGTTATCTGACAGAATTTAGAGCACGAACACATGCATTTTGAATTCTTTAAGTTTACAGAGGGTGTTTCGCCCTTCGTATGGGGATGTGGAATATTCAGTTACAGTAAATGAGATTCTGTTTTGCACGTCCTGTACTTGTAATATCTTCCATGAATATTGACCTTAACATGTTTCTTTCTTTTTAACCGTCAAAAACTTGTCTGCTCATCTACTACATTTATATTTGCTCTCTGAGCGTTAATACATTTGTTATTAGTTTTATACTAGTTTAAGCTCTCTAGGGATTGTCTTGAATATGCAAAACAGAGGGTACTGTCAGGTAGACGGTAGAGGAGGGTTTTACGTCTGGTGATAAATGCATGAATGAGTGTTTTTGTTTGTTTAGGTCTGAGAATTTTTTTTACGTGACGGATGTTGTAGAGATAGAAGAACGAAGACGCAGAAATCTTGCGTACGTGAGTGTACGTGACTCAATAACATCAAATAACTGGCTAACATAAAATGTAAAAAGAAGGGAGTCAAGGTATGACCCCTGGGGCACTCCACACTTCAGTTCTAAAAAGTCAGAAAAAGTTCCATTGATATCTGCTGACGACGACCAGTTAAGTAAAAAAAGAACCAGAAGAGAGCAGATGTTTTCAGTCCGATCTTGGTGTTGAGTCTGTGCATTAGGATGTTCTGGTCGACAATGTCGAATGCTGCACGAAATCAAGCAGTACTAGCAGAGAAACATGGCCTTAATAAATACCACACTTGTGAATATAGTACTTTCCGTGCACGCTCATTAGCTGGCCCGAAGTTAATTAGCCAAATACCGTTCACCTCCGAGCAGCGCAAGAAAAAAGTAAAATGGCTACCAATTTTGCTACGGTTTCAAAATGTCATAAATAAAGTTACTTTTTGATCCGCTATACTTTAGCTTGTTTAGTATATACTAAAACAATTATTCACCTCCGTGTCATTGAAAGTGATGGATATCTACTTTGTCGCTTCGCCAGTTCGGTAAATATCCACCTTTATTCACTTACAATTCGGTGAATAAATGTTAATTATAAGCTATAAAGTCAAGGCCTCTTCTTGTGCAAAAGAGAAGGGCTTTGATCACGAAAGTTAAATCTGTCGGTCCAGTGACAGAGTACATTTAATGACGTGAAGGAATGTATGAATTCGGTATTTCTGAATTCAGCTGAAAACTATATGGATGACCACATGCAGGTATCCCTGTAACAATTACGAGTACTGGACGCTCACAGCGCTCCCATGAAGCAAGAAAACTGTCATTATTTATTTATTCATTTATTTTGTGAACCATAAATATTTTTTTTTTCTGAACCATAAAATGCTTTTTTAAAGTAAATTGTTCTCTTAATTACCTGCTGGCGGTTGACTCGTGATTGGTCCTACAGTGACTCCAGTGGTGATGCTTATGGTTCCTTGGGTGAGAGAAACCATAATGTTACAGATTGTAATTTTTGGAAATGTTTAAGTTATTAAGATCTTTAATAACATTTAGCAGTGCTAATTAAAACAACCCAAAAAAGAAATCTCGAAAGATAAAATATATATTTCTGACACTTATAGAGTTCTGCCTTTCTGTTTATGAGAGTGGGGCTTTAGCAAAAATGCTTGTTTTTAAAAACTTGAAGCTCTAAACATGGGCGTGTTAGTGGAGTAAGTGTTCTAGACAAAAAAAAGTATTACAGAGGAAAGGACTTTTGTTTAAACAAATGATAATTTCATTGGAATTAATAGAATATTATATAAGAAACAGCAAAGCTGCACATAAATTATTGAAAAGGAAGAGACTAAACTAGAAAACGAAGACACTTTGCAAATATATTTTTTCATTCTTCCAACTAATGGGGAAGATTTAATTTTGTTTTTTGAGTTCTCTTTAGCAAGTATGTCTATTAAAATTTAAACTGATATAGTGAACGTTTAAACTAACTAAAGAAGCAAAGATATACACATTAGAGCTCTGCTTTTCTACGTCTATCGGGATTGGGGCTCGAAAAGAATGGCAGGGGTTGTTTTTAGAAACTTGAAGCTGGTGAGGACGATTTAAACTTGTTTTCTTTGTTCGCTTTAGGAAGTGTGTCTTATCAAAATTTTGAAAAAATATAGTAAAGTCCCTACATCGCTTATTTTTTAGGAATACTAAATTTCAAAACTTTTTTCGAGTTTCCTGTTAAGTTTTACCCTGACGGGGATCAAACTTAAAAATCATTGCCAGATTTGCGACATTTAAAGTTGATGATTTGATCTTTAGGATCTTTTCGGCCATTCTGAGTTTTACATAGTTCGCCATCTTCAATGGGCTGATCGACTGCTGGTCAAGAAACAGATTCGAAATCGCACCATTCACTAACAGCCGTCAATCAATCAAAAATCTTTAGGGTGCATGGGGAAACTAACTCAAGAGATTTCTGACAATGCTTTTAAAAACTACTTTTAGATAAAAGCATTAGATGATTATGTCTCTATATCATTAAATCTTATTGCATGTCGTATTTGTGTGTTTTTAAGCGGTCTCTTTTAGGGTCAAAATGTGCTTAAGTCACGCCCAGATTGGTCTCCTTTAGGGGTCACAAAAAGCTTGAGCAACGCCCAGATGGTATCCTTTAGGGGCTAATTTAAAAATTTCCAACGAGCATCCCCGTCTTTTCCATACGGGATTCACCCCTTCCCCATCACCTTCCCGGCTTCAAAGAAAGCAATAAAATATTTTGAACTTTCTTACAAACACTAAAGCAATTTATTACAGCAAAATAATTTCCTTACCTGTTGGCGTAATCGGTCCTACTATAACTCCAGGTGTGATAGATCCTTGGTTGAGAAAGATCATAAAGTTACAGATTACAAATTTTAGAAATATTAAAGTGATTAAGATCTTTGATAACATTTAGCAGCACTAATTGAAAGAACGCATAAAAAAATCTTGGACGATAAAATATATATTTCTGACACAATAGACTTCTGCCTTTCTACTTCTATTGAGATACTAAATATGACTTTAAACATTTTTATTTTTACGGAAAAAATGGCAACACAAATGTTTAACTCTTGGAACTGGAAGAGGCGAAAATAGGGCCTGTAATAATGGAATCGAAGCTAAGGCAAATCAGCCTTATTTTTTCTGCTGTGCAGACCACCCGTATGCCATGAGTTGTGGGGCATATTGGGGAGTGAAGTTGCTACAGCATGCAATGAAAATTGTAGAAAAGGTGCTGTAAAAGAAATTGCAGTGTATGGTAGAAGTGAACAAGATGCAATTTGATTTTATGCCAGGAAAAGGAACGGTACTAGGATGCAGTGTTTATTTTGAGAAGGTTACAAGAGGAGTACTTAGAGAAAGGGAAAAAGTTGTATATGTGTGTCGTTGACCGGGAAAAGGCATTTGACAGAGTGATACATGGTCTAGATGTGCTAAAGTAAAGAGAGTGACCTCAAGGTTGAAAAGAGATTTTGTGAGTGGAAGATAAGATGCAAAAAACAAGCTAATGGATTAGTGGGACCGATGGAGGAGTTGTGTGAAGAAGTGGAAACAGTGAAAAGTTTCTGTTTTTAGGATATAGAGTGAATGCAAGTACTGGTTGTGAGGCAGCTGTGATAGCAAGAGTGAGAATTGGGTGGGTGAAGTTCAAGGAATGTGGAGAGTTGCTAAACTCAAAAAGGTTCTTGCTTAAGGTGAAAGGAATGGTTTATTGAAGTTGTGTAAGATCAGTGATGTTATATGGGAGTGAGACATGGAGTTTGAGGGAAAATGAGATGGATCGAAATTTTGAGAAGGACAGAGAAAGCCAATTTGGTAAGAGCAATGTGTGGTGCAAAACTGATGGAGAAAAAGAGGACGGGGGACCTAACGGAGATGTTGGGATTGAAGGAAATAGACTGGTTCAGATGGCAAAAGCAATGTGAGATGGTACAGGCATGTGTTAAGGATGGATGATCGGCATGTCTTGAGAAAAGCAATTGGAGTTTGAAGTGAAGGGAAAGAAGAAGCGAGTGTTGGTTTGAAGAAGGAGGATATATTGAATCGAGCGAGATGGAGAGTGGAAGTAGGAGAGATTGCTGCCAGAGTGGGGTATTAATCTGGCCACCCCCATTTATGGGGATAAACCCGGATCAAAATTGGAATTAATTGATTGATTGATTGCATTGCATTGGCAGGTTGTTGCTCGAATTTTACAACCTCAAGGAGTTGTGATAGGCTCACTTAATGTTAAAGAAAACCTTCAACTTTCACAACAGTTAGGTAAGTACTTAGCTTGGTCAGTAGAAGCCTAATATGTAACCACACCCCACCCCCTTCAGGAAGGGTTTTCTTCAGATAGTAATCATTTGTTTAGGTTTTAATTTCTCTTTAAATTGTATATAGTGCAAATCTAAGTTATCAGATTGCAATTGTTGTATATTAAGCAATTATACTAATTATAGTCTTGTAGTTATAAGTGCAAACAATGACTCTTGTGTTTGTTTTACAGACAGTAAGGTTGTTTTTGTAATGACCAAGTGTTTCCACTTATCTCCAATAGATTACTAGCTAGCAAAAATTTTCAAATAGCCAATGATATTGCATGTCATCTGTGCTTATTTACAAACCTGAACATTGAATTGTTTTATTTGCAAATTGAGAATATTGACAGTTTTGGGTCATGTAAAATTGAGAAAGGTCAGGCAAATAGAATATAAAAGTGCGAATGGCAGTATTATTATTGTACTACTATACTAGATAAGTAGAAAAAACAGTGGTCATTACAAAAACACCTTTAAAAAAGATAAAATAAATGTGCCATTATCTCTGCTAGCTGGTTAGCTTAATTGGTAAGGTGCGAGTCTATTGTGTGGGAGGCTTGGTTTCGATTCCCAGCTGGACCAACACTTAGCAGGTGCGGATTTAGGGGAGGGGCCGGTCGGGCCGCGGTCCCCCCTTTTAGTGGAAAAAATTAATTTTATAATGGCTATATATCGGCAATAATAGAAATATAGTTTTTAAAGTGACGTATTAAAAAGAAGGTGATAACTTTTACACGTTTCTTTTGTTCGTAATGTCTGCTCATAAAACATTTTTACTTCTACTCTTCTAAACAATCTTCTGCGTCATATAACCACGTGATTTGACAGTGTGCCCAAAGCACCACTGTGTGGCCTGCTGTTAATACTATCGGAGGAGAATTGCAGCATAAGAGATGAGGTTACGAACTGAACGATTCTGGTATGAAATATTGAAATTACTAAACGCGTACTTTTTACAAGTTCTATTTGTGAGTTTTATCCCATTTTTCCTAAAATACTATCATCATGTAGCTAAGATCACGACATCGAATTCATATACTGTATGGAAGGTCTTAATTGTATTTTTTTGTAGAACCATGCACATAATATTTTGAATTTTCACATACTCTGAACGTAAATGATTTTAAAATAATCGTTTAATGACTTTAGTTCTCTCTTGGTAAAAAGGGTATTCCCCACGCATAGCTTTCAGGAATACTTATATTTATGTGCCTTAGACGAGCCAGGCACTGTAGGACGCTTGCAGACTGTAGGCAGGGATGCTTCCTCGGAATTTTACGGTCCCTCCTTTTCTAAATTCCTGAATCCACGCCTGCTTTAGTATACAGAAAAAGTTTAGCAAGGTTGCAAAAAGAAATCGAGCTGTTTTACGTTCGATTAGCTGCATTTTTAAAACAAAATGCACAAGAACAATGCAGAGGTGTTATTTTCAATTAACAAATTTTGAATGGAAAAAAGATTATTATCTTGATTAAAATTAAAGTTTCAGGGTTTTTTACTTGCATGTACCTAAAAATTGAGTTCTTTTTTGAACAAACCTAAATTTTGAAATTTTAATCCCAGCATTGCTAAGAAAACATAGAAATCGTGTTATTTCTTATTTTAATCCACTTTATTCATACCACCCGAACTCATCTGCACCAATACTTTGTGAAAACATTGCGAAACTTCATATGAGGAATTTTTTTATAAACCAACCTTTTTATTTTGCTTTTTTATAATTGAAAAACACTTCAATGAAAAACTTACCTTCCTCTGAGATTTTAGTTTAATCCCTTATAATCTATGTTATGTATCAAATATGAGCAAAGCAATCTGTCCACGCAACAAACTTAAGACATTGCTGACCATTTTTATACATTCTTTTCGCAAAAGATGGAATATATTTTTTTTGCTGACACAAAAAACTCCATTTGTTACATTATTATTTATCTGAAAAAACATCCAATCCAAAAACTATCCACAAATTTAACGTTTCTTCGCATAAAGCCGTAAAAACAATGCCCGAGAAAAAATATTTTGATTTGCCAAAAGTTTTTATTCTTACTTTTATAGCTTAATACTGCTCTATACTGAATGTTAGCAACAATAAACTGTATCAGGTTTTCCTAATGCATTCCATGCTTTCTTGCCAAGAAAACTGTTTCGGGCTTTCGTATCGACTTCAAAAGTAATAATGCGCTGTCTTTCAAATTGATCAGGATCTTTTTTTGTTTACTGTAGTTTGGTAATTTTTTGAGTTTGTTGTCCTTTCTGTAAATTTCAGCCCTCCCTTTTTTCTGACCAAGTGTTTTCCCTTTCTTCCTTGACTAAATCTTGTCAGTTTCGTGCTTCTGCATAGTTTCTTTGGCGACTTTGGCAGCGGAGTTGTCATTAGGTACTTATTTAGTTATTATCTATCGTAGTAAATAGAAATGTTTAAGTTATCTTAGTGCACGTAATACTTACAGAGTATGGAGCGACGGTAAGTTACTAAAAGTGCCACTCTCAATCGATGAGATTTGGTTTTTGTACAACCATCTGTTAACAAAAGGTTACACAACAAGATGAAAAATGTTAAATATGATCCAACAAAATGTGGAAACAGATAATTCAATATTTGTTATTGCAAAAAAAAGGAACACTTGAGTTGCTATTTGAATTGTTACAGCGGTTAGTAGTTTAAACTCAATAACAATAAACAATTTGAATTTTTAAGAGGGTCATCCACACTGGCAAATTCTAGAATAGAGATTTTGAGGGAAGAAGGCATTGTACCTTAAAAGTACCATTTCTTCCAAAATAAAACCTAGTAGTCTGGAAATAGCATTTTGTTTTTTGAAGCATATAATTATAATAGTGAAACGTTCACACTTGTAGCTATTCACAACAGCAACGAAAAAGGCGCGAAACAGACTAACTACAACAGACGGATCGCCATGTTGTCTCTCACTCCCGCGGCATCCTGGGTCGTTCCCAGACCTAATACAAGGCTCTACATAACCCTGGTGTGCATGAGACTATGTTATTATTGCTATGTAATTATGTTAAAAGAAATATTTTTATCAAATTTCTCAGGATACTATGAATCATTCTTGTAACACAGATGGAGTTTAGCAAAGTTGCAAAACCAAACCGAACTGTTTTGCGTTCGATTTGCGGCATTTTTAAAATAAAATGCACAAGAACAAAGTAGAAGAGTTATTTTCAATAAATATTGAATGGAAGAATGATTATTATCATAAAGAAAGCTTTCAGATTTTTGCATGTAAAACGGCTGTGTTTTTTTTTCGTGCGTTCTCAGTTGAACTACCTTAAACCTTGAAATTTTAGTCCCAGAATTGTTAAGAAAATATACAAATCGTGTTATTTCTTATTTTAATCCACTTTATTCATACCACCCGAACTCATCTGCACCAATATATTTTGTGAAAACATTGCAAAACTTGATATGAGGATTTTTTTTATAAACCAACTATTCATTTGCCTTTTTAGTATTGAAAAACATTATATTGGAAAAGAGTTACCTTCCTCTGGGATTTTAGATTAATCCTTTATTTTATGTATCAAATATAAGCAAAGCAATCTGTCCATGCAACAAACTTAAAACATTGCTGACCATTTATTTTATTTTCGCAAAAGATGGAAAAAAATGTCTTTGCCTAAACAAAAAACTCCATATTTTGTACATTATCATTTATCTGCAAAAACAATCTGAAAAATAGCGGCAAATTTGACGCATTTTTTTTGCTTAAAGCCTCACAAACAGTGCACGAGAAAAATAATTTTTCCTTGCTAAAAGTTTTTTTTTCTCATTAAGTTACTTTACACTGCTATACAGTGTAGGTTATAGCACTGGACTGTTTCAAGGGGAACTGAACCTTAAAACCGACTTTTGTCAAACAAAATCTTTAAAAGGGTGAAAACGATATTTAAACATTTTTTACTCGAGTTTAAAACACTTTACTTGCCGCATTGTACCGACGGCTAAGAAATATGCTATTATGTACAAATATTTAGACAATAGCTCTTATTGTTTCATGATCTAGAATTTTAGCATATTTTAACCGCCTAGTAATTTGTATGCTTCTATCTTTTTTTACTTCACTTGAAAATGAACTCAGTGAGGTCGAAACAGCGTACATTTTTATTGTTTACTTTCATAACAAAATTAATATCTGTAATGTATGTGTAAAATCTATAATGAAATACATAAACTTAATTTGAATGACCTGAGCTGATTGTTAAACTAAGGTCTTAGACATCTCGTATGTTTTACAGACAGTTTATCACCAAACTTGTCCACCGCTGCGGGGAGATCTGATTGTAATACCGAGACCTTTTTTTAGCATCCCTTGCTAAAACCTTTGTTTTGCTCATTATACAATTGTTGTCAATCGAGAAAATATTTTCCTTTTTTCAACACCTCTAACCATAGAAAATTATATCCTATTTTCTTAATATTGCAAGGTGGCACTCGTCTTCACAAAACAGAAACATTATACTTAATATAAAGTTTAAATCGTTACTATACAATCATGCATACTTACAGATCTCTGAGTGACGGTAGATCAACAAACATTCCGTTCGATAATGATGAGATCTGGTTGTTACCCAGCCACCTAATAAGCGATTAAGCAAAGTATTCCATCAAATCTACGTTCTAATTTACTCCAACTTTTCTCACAGGTTTGACGGGGAAGAACACAAACTGAGCTTTAATTACTAACTTACCATTCTAGAAACAGTAAATTAGGTAAAACAATCAAGTAGATCTGCGTTCTACTTTGAAACAAATATCTCATTTACTGGAAACGTAAGCACAAATGTAACTTATATCTGGAAGAATCAAAGCCTACGGATCTTTAAGGGAGAATTGTAGACAGATCATGAAAATAGTTCGGTATTTATTCAGATTGGTTCTCTAAAAAACCCTAACAAATGACTGGATGAATTTAAATAGGCTTTGAAATTGCAGCTATTAGGGACTTTAAGATGCAAGGACGGCAACGACGACGAGAACAGCAAAGAACAATAGTCTTTATTACATAATGCAATACTTGCACGTTGGAATGTAACGAGCTCGCCTCCTATGCTCGTCGTTTTCTTCATTGATACGGCGCGAAAAGCTCGTTTATGAAGTTTTGTGGTAACTTTGAACGTCAAACAAGAAATTTTGACAATCTTCTTCGGCCTTCGGGGCTAACCTTTAACTTATTTCTGTTCGGGAATCTCACATATTTGAAAAGAAACATTTATCTTTGATCTAAAGCTGAAGAACTAAAGGAGAAGTAATATTTTTTACAACTTCCGTCGTCATTCGTTCTATCCTCATTTCGTAAGCCCCTATTGTCATTCAGTCAATGCAACGCATACTTTTCGCAGCAAATGTGGAACAAAAGCATCAAAAATAGAGAAAAGAACAAACGCTATTTCATAAATCGATGGAGGTTGTTGTCCATTTAGCAGCATGTTCAGGTGGGATAAGAAAATAAATTGTTTGACATAAGGATGGGGTAAAAGAAATAAAGCCAACATTTAATCACAATCAGTTAAATGTATATAAATAGGAGAATATTAATCTGCTACCATCTTCCAAAATGTCAAATGATACAGTTTCAAGCATATAAAGATTCGATAAAAAATATGTTGATTACATTTATTTTCTAACGATCAACAAAAGTATTGAACACTGACCTACACTCAAAAACTGAAAAAGCTAAAACCATATCCAGCGGCCACACGCTGTCACTGCTTGATCTCAAACAGGGTACAAGCTCTTTGAATTTTACAAAAAACAACCCAAACCTACTCTTTGTACACTATCAATATCTGTTCTGCCCAGGAAATAAATTTTATCTTTATAGAGTTAAAGACAGGTATTCCACACATTCAACATCTAAAAAACACGATCTCATGCTGCATGAAATCCTTCGTTTAAATGCCTATTCTGAAAATAATA
>JAOBAY020083759.1:0-10623 GCA_025331085.2 Zoanthus sociatus
GTGGTACTTAGCTAACTGTAATAGCCAGAGGCTAAACTAGACAATTAGCTAAATATTTTCAATTTGGATTTTGATTTATGTCAAGAAAAGGAAGATCAATAAATATAAAATGAATAAATAAGTCATATAAAAATAAATAGCAATTTACAAATTGATAATATATAAACAAATACAAAAAAGGTAATTATATCTGAGTCACAGAGTAAATCTCTAATTAAGGAGTAACTTAATTTATCAGAAACAAAAAACCCTACTCCACCAGCGTTGGACAAGCTGGGTTGCGAATCAAATTTATAACCAGGAATATTATTATTTAAGAAATGTGACCTAGAGGTTATATATTTTGTCTCTGTCAAACCAGTTACAGAAAAGTTGTGATTTAACTCACTTAGCATTTGTGTGGAATTATCAAAATTTGAATTTAAACTTCTTATGTTTAAGTGAAGAACTAAAAAACATTTGCTGGAAGCACTTTGATGATCTGTGCATCTCAGTCTTTATATTGGTATCCTCTTGTTTGAGGAGTTCGTTTTCAGATTCTAAATTCTTTACCTGTACGATTAAGTCATCAATTGATCGAATGTTTGATGGAGTCAAGTTTGCTAATTTTTAACTTCAAATTTTCGAGTGTCTTGACAATTGGATCCAACTTCTTATCCAAAAGATTTTCGAAAATAATATTCAATTTAGGAGTTTTGATATGTTTTGGAGGGTTATAATTTGATTATAAGCTTAACAAAAATTAATTATTAAAAACTTACAATGAACAATCAAAAGAACATTTAAACACTAAAACAATAAAGATTTAAATCATTATACAAGCAACGGTACACTATAAAAACAAAAAAAGCAAAAGAAGTAAATTACTAACCCGTGTATTGCTGCTTTCATAGTTAAACACTGTAACTAAGACCGACATTTGTTCTCCTCGTTGGGCAGAGTACGGTAGTTTCAAATCAACAAAAATTCCTTTAAATCCTCTAAGGTTGTAAGGGTTAGTAAGACCAAACCCTGTTGTGTTAGATACACCAAGTGCTTGGACAACCCATGTCGTTATGGTGTCAGGGACTGTTGCAGGAAGAAAGGCTTGACCGTCGTCCCTACAATAAAATAACTCGGAAATTAACAAAACTCTTGAATGTTCTTGAGTTGAATGCAACAACTGAGAAATTACGCGCTTCTCAATTAAATGCTCTAAGGAAAATGGTCACTTAATGAAAAAAATTTAACCTCTCACATGTATTTTTTAAACAAAGTAATATGGCTTTAAATTGTGTTATTTTTCAGATATTTTTTTTAAGCCATACCGGCACAAAAACTTATGAATAAAAACGAATCAAGGTTTCGAACTTTTTCAAATGTAATCTTTCAATGTAGATACTGGAAAAAAAGAGATTTTAGAAACTAATATTTTTATGGTGATAAAGTACCAGCAAGCGATTCAGAGGCAACTGTTAGGCACACTCAGTTAGGGAAGAATAATTTTAGTATTAGTTTGAACAGTGAGATAGTCAAAAGTGTAAAAAGTTAATGGTCATTAGTCAAACAATCGGTGTTCAAATTGTTTTAAAATCATTCTTTATTGATGAATGATCGATAAAAAAACTAAAGATTTTATACACCTTCGATGCGTTTGTTACGGGGAATTAGCTCCACAAGGGTCACTTCGTGGTTAAAATAAAAGATTCGAAAAGAATTGATTTGCTACCGTGACAATATTAACGAAGTCACTGTGAACTTGGACGATCGACGTGCAAACGTCATGAGGAGTAAAAGAGCCCGCATTCAATGTCTTCACTCATGGTTACACCTAGCTTCAAACTTCTTTGACTTGCAGATAAATATGCGCTAAGACCACTTCAGTCGAAACTCTCTTAAAAAAACAGTAGAGTTATATTTCAACGAATTTCAACGTTGCTGCATTACTTTGTAAAGTCGTCCAGAAAGTCGATATCAGTTCATCTCACGTTGTACTATCGATTTTGTTTACATGTGAGTGACAAATTTGCATTTTCTGACCCACAGCACTAGTCGTTCCTAAGCTTCGCGTATCCACTACAAAAAATGGCCGCGCATAGCTTGGTCACAAAAACTGATATTTTCTTATCCGTTTTGGTGCACTAGTAGAGTGAGGATAGTCGAAAACGATACAAAAATGCTAGTATGGATAAAAAAACTTTTTACCAATAAGTTTTCGTTAAAATAAAAATGGAGGTTTTTGAAAAACACGTTAGTGTAGACAGGTCCTGAATGTTTAAACTTCACTACTAGAACCTGCTTCTGAATCGTTTAACGGTCAGTCTTAATCTATACAGAAGCATTTGATATCGATTTGAGTTTTAGTAAATCTTATATTTTTAAGATGTTGGACTGCCAGTCATTTAGTGTTTATATTTTTTGGTTAGCTGGTGGTCATTTAGACATTTCCTAAGTAGATGGTTACTGAGATTCGGTGGTTTTACATCTTTAACCGCCGCCTGGTTAGCCTAATTGGTAACTGCCAGTCTATCATGCGGGAGGCTCAGGTTCTATTCCCGGCCGGACCTACACTCAGGGTCTTAAAATAATTAAGGAGAAAGTGCTGCCTTTGCTCTAACATCTGCAAGTGGTTAGACTTTCGTGTCTTCTCGGATAAGGACGTTAAATCGTAGGTGTGTATGTCTGTCCTATGAAAAGTCTCCGTCCACCTCTGAGTGGTAAAGATGGTGTCCCCAATTAGTAGGCCTTTGGCCGGCTAAAGTATATTGACACCTAAATAAAGTTATTATTGTTGTTATTATTTGAATAAATAAACAGTCATTGTCATTACATTATACTAAGTTGTAATGCTATAAATCTTCTTCGATTTAAAAATATTGATTTTTAGAAAGTAATTTTTATAAATATTTTAAAAACTTTTGAATGTGACACAAACCCAGTAATTACACTTTAACCATGCTTGATTACAATTTTAACGATTGCATTATGTAATTTTTAAAAACCGATAATTTGTGTATGTATAATTAACGTTCACAACAGCTGTGGCTTCAGGTCTCAGTTGGTAAGAGTGGTTAGCTGGTATCGCAGTGGTCCTGGGTTTGAATGTCCTTGAATTCTGGATTACGTTTAGGCTTCGCATACTTTCATTCCGTCGTTGATAAGAAACGCGATACTATAAATCTAACCCGCCGGGTTCTAACTACTCCTAAAATTCTTGGAAAACTCCTGAAATTTTGAAAATTTCTTCTAGGGCCCCGGAAAACTTCTGGAAAAACTATAATTACCTAAATTCTTTGAAAACGTCAAGAATTTTGTGGAAATTTTTTTTATCGGTTTTATGAACAAACCAAAACCTGCAGAAGCATCTGACTCATCGTTATACTTTTTGTATTTAAGCAGACTTAATTTTAGTTGTTTCGACCTAGCAGAAGTTACTTGAATTATTTTGTTTTTGTCGAGATAGAATTTGTGATTGGGTCCTGGGAAAATTAATTATTTACCCTGGAAAACTCCTTGAATTCTGTTATCCTCAGTTAGTGAGCACCATGAAAATGTATCGTGAAGGTGGATTCATAAATTTGCATGTTTGTACTGACGACTCGCTGAACTGTAAACACAAATTACTTTTGTTTTCAGGATATCAGAATTCCTTTTGCATTCTACTTCTGTCTTGGGTTTCTCCCGACCACGTTCATTTGCTGTCTTCTTGTGTTCCCTTTGACATTAAAGAAATTCTGTTCTGATGTCCATGGCTCCTCTGGCGACTGTCACTTCTTGTTTGGCAAAAGGTAAATGGTTAATAATTCTACTCATTATCATGTATTAATGTTTCCATCCAATTGTACTTGACTTTAGCAGGATAACAGAGCGCCCATCTTCTATGACGACAATTGTTTTGGATTGGAGGTTTGCGCTTGAATTAGATACTGTAACCTCTATATCAATTGCAAGCTTTTCAATGAAAGATTAAATGTTGAGTTTAGAGCCAATTTGCTTATATTCTTTCATAAACAAGAAGTGTAGACACCAAGTAATAATATGTGTTTTTTGCCAGCGAGCCAGCCGAGTGAAGACGCGAGGCTGGCGAGGCGGGCGAGGCGGCAGGATTATAGAGCCGTACGAGGATAGTATTCGGGCGATACAAATCTCGAGTGCTTGTTAGAGATGTAGTGTAAGGTTCATTTAGCCAATCGGAGGTGCGCTAAGAACTGCATCGAAACTGCAGCCAATGAGAGTGCGCTAAAGATGTATGTAGCGTTAGGCTGTGTGGTTTTTCCGCAAAATGGAGTAGTGTGACGAGTTGTGTTTTCTTTAAGTGCAGAGATATTATTTAAATGAAGTCAAAACGTTCTTTCCGCGTTCACTTGTGAGGTTTATTTGTTCTAATAACCTTCCATTTTACTTTGAGCTTGGTAAATTGGAGTCATGTAGCGGAATCGTGTTGATTTCTGTGGAAAGTTCTTTGAGGTAAAGAAAACAACACGACTTTTTACGTCTAAAATATGCAATTTGAAGACCATGTCTGGCTACCGGACGTATAGTCACTGCGTTCAAAGAATCTTCAAAATTTATTGTTTTTGTCTTGCTCGGTGGCACTTAGCGATAGCTATTACTAGTAATAATATAATTTTGGAAAGAATTTATCGGTGCTGTACGTACAAATTATGGTGAATATCACATTAACTAAACAGTAGACTCAAAAAGGCGAATTAGCAGCAATTTTACTATATGTTAAAGTAAAGTTAAGTGCATTTTTAAATCTTACAAGCATTCTTCGGCATTTGCATATGCCATCTTTGGTGCAAATGTTTTACCTAAGATTACAGTATACTCACTAATGTACTGATTTTGTATCGAGCAGCTTAAACTTTTTCACATTATTTTTAAATTAAAGAAAGGTTGTATAGAGAGAAATTGATAGGATTCTTAAGAAACGACATCGGGAGAAATGACGACGGCATTGGTGAAAGAAATAATTTATCGTTTAGTTTTTGCGTTTTAAACTTTTTACGAGATTCTTGAACAGAAAAAGGTAAAAGGTTCATTCTCCAAGGCAAACGAAGATGGTCAAATTTTGTTGTTTGACGTTCACGTTGTTTACAGAGTCTCAAAAGTGAGCTTAACGCGGCATATCAGTGAGGACGACGGCTATCACGTGGCAAGTTCGCAACATTCCGGCGTGCAACTATTGTATTCAGTAATGAAGGCTATTTTTCTTTGCCATTCGCGTTGTAGTTGCCGTCCTCGCATCTCAGTAACAATAATAATAATAACAATTTTATTAAGGTGTCAAGTCTGATTTAGCCGGCCAAAGGCTTACTAATTTGGGACACCATCTTTACCACTCAAAGGTGGACGGAGACTTTTCACATGACAGACATACACACATAAACACAGAAGTCTCCGAGGGCCTACGGTTTAACGTCCTTATCCGAGAAGACGCGAAAGTCTAATCGTTTGCAGATGATAGGGCAAAGGTAGCACTTCCTCTATAATTATTTTAAGACCCTGACTGTTGGTCCGGCCGGGAATCAAACCCGAGCCTTCCACACGATAGACTGGCACCTTACCAACTAGGCTAACCAGGCGGCGTTTAAAAGAAAGTCCCTATTAAAAGAAGCGTGACATTGGGGCTAGTCGAATTCATTGGAAGGTATGGCTTAGACAAATATAAAAATGGTATGATGTACATAATGTAAATAAACGTTCGGTTGACAAGACTGAGGGATCCATATGAAAAGCGAGTGAGGCAAGATAACTGGACACTGTACATGTGGTGGTCAGAAAACCAGACATTGTAAATGTCGGGCTTGCTATATCAGTTGACTGCAGAATAATTGACTAGTTAAGGAAAAGGAGAAAGAAATTCCAAAGATTAAGAAAGACCGAGTACTATTGATGAAAGTGAGCAGTTGTTGGCAATCTTGGGAGAATAACAAAGTATTTAGATTAGTGATTGAAAATTTAAATGTAAGCATCAGAACGGCAGTTCTACATAAACTAACTTTGTTAGAAACCTCAAAAATATCAGGTAAAAAGGTCAAATGATAAAGGAGAAGGACATTCCCTCCCTTCACTGGTGTGGTGATGGTGATCCAGAAAAGGTTGCCGAAAATGATGATGCTAAGTTGTTGTGGGATGTTTCATGTGATTGAAGATAGAAGACCTGACCTTATATTTCTTGAGATAAAAAACAAATTCATGTACTATAGTTGTTGTAGATGTACTGGGAAAAATAATAGTTGAGTAGGTGAGAAAAAACAGGAAAACAAAGAATACCGTTCCTTAAAATCTAAAATTGAACGAGTTCAGGAAATAAAACGAGCTGAGATTATCCTTTGGGAGTTTGGTTGTTCTAGAATTCATTACCGACTGATCAGCCCAGTTGATAAGGTGTCAGTCTATCATGAAACTCGGGTTCGAATCCCGGCATGAAATGAGCTATATACAAGTAATAGTATTAAAAATGATATTGTTGACAATGGAGCAGCTCTCAGTTAGTATCTCAAAGCTTTGCTACTATTTATTCTAGGAACTATGGGCGTTCGAGCAAGAGACACTGTGGCATACCTAAGGGCTACTCTTCGTAACTCGGTACCATATTACAGAATGAAGCTCATGGTTGTTGGACTACAGGTAGCTTGTTAGGACTTAAAAAAAGAAAAGTCTTTTCTCTTCCATGTAAAGCTTACATGGAAAAGAAATGCTTTAAAATCGACAATTATTGTCTGAGCTATTGCCTAATTAATTTTTTCTCACTTTTAGTGAAAAATTCGTAGAAAACCCTCGTTATGAAAAGAATAAAAAAATAATATTCCATTGCAAAACTTAGACCTTTCTTAATGTTTTTTATTCTCGCTAACCGTCTTGCAAGAGCTATAGTAATAAATTATTATTATTATTATTATTATTATTATTATTATTATTATTATTATGTTTCATTGTACTGTATATATTACCTTAAGAGTATGGGTAAGGGTTAGTTTGCATGAATGAATTATGGGGCAGAATGGAGATTTTTCGAAACATACACAATGATAAATCCTGTAATTGGGCATTTTGGCTTTTGTTGTTTAAGAGTTAGGATGAAATTTATAGAAAATAGGCGAGAACTGTATCCATAATTTTCATGTATAAGTAAGTATGCCTAAATACAGAAATTTTGCCCATTCATCTAACTTGGCAGGTTCAAAAACCAACAAAAACATATTTATTTTAATTAAATAGTTTTATATCATGCCCACTTCATCCCTCCACAGTTAAAATGTCATTTTAACAAAAAAAAATCAAAGGAAAAAGGAAGTGAACAAATGAAATTAAACCAGAGTTTTGTGCGAAAAGATATCGGCAGCATTTCTAAAACGGTTTCAAAAGCTAGTAGTAGTACGTGAGTTTTTTTTACAAGTTCTGTCCGGGGCTTCGAGCCGCTGGTGGATTTTTCCATTTGGTATTACTGCTTACCTTCATAATTGATATCGCATTCTGCTTCCTTTGTTGCTCAGCATTATCAACAACTGGCGGCTTTTTGTTCCATGGATGGGCACAAGTGGATGAGCAAGCACTTTTTGAGGTTTGCACGCTGAACGGCCGTCGTTCGACTACCACGCCACTTGAATTAGGCAAATTTTTAGTCAAATAACCTGTGTGCCCAGATATTGGCCTACTCGAAGGTTTTATGGCACTCGACAAGTCTCTCTTTATCGGTTGTTTATTCCGTGCGTTGGAAATTAATCCTTTTTTAAGTCCTGAATGCGAAGGATTTGCACTGGTCCGTTGCCAGGGTTTGTAATCAAAATCTACTGTTATCTTTCCTTCCAGGGTTTTAAGAAGCGGATCATTCTTTAAATGGTCCCTTGAATACATTTTCTTAGACATCTCCTTTCCCGAGTCTTGTACATCAAGGTTTTCTGCTTTTTGACCCTTGTGTTTACTTCTGCCTGGTGAACTCGCCGCCATTTTGTTTCCAGGGTCAACGTTTATTTCCCAGAAAGCATCGGAAGCAACACAATATTCCTAACTATGAGCCCCTGATTCATGCCGCTGGCACAATAAAAACTGGTGTTTGGAAAAATCTGGGAATGTCTCAGATTCTCTTGAGACGGGGGTTTTTGTCTTTGGTAAGTGAAAAAAAAATTTACCCTTAGACTGACAACAGTTTGTATTCTAAGGTGTTCACCTCAGAGAGATATTGATAGCTCCACTAAAAAGTGAACTGACGAGATCTCTGTATTATGTAATACAGAGCGCTTTACCAGTTTCTTTATAATTTATATAGATGTCATATTATATCTAGACTAGAGGTCACGAAGCCGGCATTGATGCCTGGAATTTTTTTCAGGCAGTTGTTTAAACTATTCTGGACATCGCATGAGTTGTTTTCTCTTTAACAACATCTGTAGGAAAACGTACATGTATCCAGTTCCCCCGGATTTGACATACAATAACATTGATTTTATTTTTAGAATAATTGATAGTTTCTTATGCACATATTCCCAGTTGAGACACTTTAACTCATCGCTTTCTTTTAATTTATCTTGAGATGGAGCATTGCTAACTACATAAAAGCTAAAAAGGGGGGCTTTTATTTTGTGTTGAGGAAAGCCGTATTCTGTGTTGCATATGCAACCAACCACAGGCATCCCAACCTGGAAGTTAGTCATATCAAAAATTTCCCCATACAAAGTCTTACATATAAATTTAGTCAAAACTTAAACAACAAAAATATTGAAAATAATGTTCACTTACCTTGAGCCCACCTTGTGTTTGTCTTTTGTGTTTATTTTGAGCATAATTGGAGGTGTTTTAGAGGAACTTTGCAATCGTTCTTCCACTCTCTTAAAGAAACAATAACAAAAAATCCCTCTAAAACACTTCTAATTGTACCTAAAATACACACAAGAGACAAACGCAAGGTGAACTCAAGGTAGGTGAACTTTATTTTCAGTATTAACTTATTTTTTGTTACTGAAAATTTGACTAAATTTTATAATATTTTGTATGAGAAACTTTTAATATGACTAATGTATGTATGGGGAAATTTTTAATTTGACTAACTTTCAGCTTGGAAAGCCTGTGAACAAATAGGCTTGAAAACAGCACAAAACATGAAAAATTAGTGAATACTGAATGAATACTGACTCCACTGAAGTAGCAATGAATGTCAGCCGGGACTTTCTCAGTGGGAAAATTTTGTGCAGCAATGACTATCATTAAAAATTTTTCAGCATTCTTTGTGTGCTTGGTTTGTTTTAGTGTTTTGATCCTCATTTTTTACAAGTTAAGGGGATTTTTTAATATTGTTTCTGGCTGTTTAAGCAATCTTGTGTATGAATTTTATATGTACATTGTTTTGTGAAAATTGTTTGGGCATTACATTATTTGTCAGTTCAAATCAACAATAACAAGTGCAAACCACTGCTTGTGAGATATTACTGGATATTTCTGATATTTTCTGTAAAGTTTTTATTTTGTCCAAAACTTAGTTGAAACTGTTGAAGTTGGCATGGGTTAGCTTTTCAGACGATACTGTAAATAACAAAAATTAATTTGCAGAAAAAGGGGGCTTTTTTTGGGTATTATTAATATGAGCCTTGTTAGGACCCCCTGTCATTATAATATGCAAGTGGGACCCATGGAATAATAGCTGATGCATGGGGGATTTCAGCAAACTTTAGGAAGAAAATTTCAAAGGACTTACTTCAGATTCAGTGTATGTCTAAAATTATTTTGAATAAGGTATTCAATCCTGTTTTCTTCATTTCTATTTCTGAGAAGTTCTTAATCCTTAATGTTGAGTCACAAATTTTATCCTGGCCTGAAAAAAGAGCTGCCTGGAGGGAACGAGAACACAGTGTGAGGTAGCTCCATTTTCTCAGGCTGAGTTTATCCTAATAATTTGTTTCTATGTTTCATACCCACAGATTCTGTCACAGAGAACACCGTGTATAGTTTTGTCAAAGGGCATTAATATACAAGCAGAATCTGATGGCGAAAAACATATTGCAAATGTTCTTAAGTTAAAGTTTAATGCTACAACAATTGCTGTTAAAGATATTTCAGGTACATGTACATGTTACAGGTCAAATTTATATTCAGGTTACTTTTTTTAACCTAGGTCAACTTTTAACAACCTTGTTTATTTTTAAATTAACCTAGGTTATTTTTCTATCAACTGTAGATGAAAAAGGGCCATTAATTTTTGGGGTGTGGATGAAAAATAGGGGCCTGGCTTTTTTCGAGGGGTTCTTAAAAAGAATATATTCTCACTCTTACCTTTTTCCTTTAGATTAATTTTTTGGTACTCATGAGGATTTGAACTCCCAACCTCTGGATCTGTAGTCCTCTTCCTTATTCACTTGACCACACAAGCAATTGTTGCAATTCACCCTGTAACTCTCAACCTTATAATTTATAGGTCCCAGTCTCTCCTCAGGTTTAAAAATAAACTAGTTTAAACAAAATTTTAAAAATAAACTAGGTTTAAAAAATAAACTAGGTTTAAAAAATAAACTAGGTTAAAAAAAGTAACTTAAAAATAAATTTGACTTGTAACATACACACAAGTATATAAAAAGTAACTTTTAAGAATTTTAAGAATAAGGATGTGTGTTAAATTTAAGTGCTTGAAAATTCATTAGCGACAGA
>JAOBAY020083769.1:0-10623 GCA_025331085.2 Zoanthus sociatus
TTTGTCGCCAACAGTTTGCCAACGTGTTTGCCGACTGTTTTTGCGCCGTTCACACACACCAACTTGTGTTTGCCAACGCGAGTTTGCAAACTAAAGTTTGCCGTGTGAAGGCCGCTTAACAGAACATGGAGTTGGCCGGAGTCTTCGTAAGATTGATTGGTGTAGGTAATACAAAGTTCTCTCTGCCATGGGCCAAATATCCATCGTTGGATGACAATCACTGTATCGCACAGACCCATTTAGATTACAAATCGGTCTAACTAATGCATCAAGTTGATCAATTACTCACCTAACTTCTCTTTCCTTTCCTTCGAAGCGTTGGAGAGCGTCTAGTTTGTAGCGAAAAAGAGCACGTTTTAATCGTCTTCAAACCCTACGACCGCCGCCATATTGGATTCCACTTGTGCCCAGAATGCATAGCAGGCCCCCGATGATCGTTTGAGAGGGCAAGCTGATCCGACGTGCTTAATCATTGAACTTGACTGTTTCAAACAGTGTGTAGATTGTGAAAGGAAGATCCAGCAATACTCGCACTCGAGAGTTCTTAAATGGGATTTTGGTGGTCACATTTACATTAGGAAGGCAGTATGGCTCCCTGGCCAGAGTTTGGGATTTGAATGCGGAATACCCAGGTTCGAAACCCGGCTCGGACTTCTGAATGAATTTGTCCTCGGTGATCCTAGAGGCAAATTCACCAAGCTTTGTAAATAGCCAACTGGTTTTCCTCCTACCAATTGGGATTCTTAACTGGGAATATGGGATTTTAACATGATACTGAAAAGCCCCTCAGGGGAGTAGTCATTAAGGTATTATTATTTTATTATTATTATTTCTTTGCAGTAAAAGAATGTTGACTGATAAGTGACAGTTTGAGCTGCAGTTTTCTCAAACTGTAGCTTATGTTGTTAGTTAATTATTTTTCCTGGTCTATGCAGTTGGTGAATCAGTAAAGTGTCTGTAAGTGTAGCTTATATTTATTAGTACTAACTAGAGGACATTGCATCTTTTTTATTTGCTGAAAATGTTGAAAACGTTGAATTTTCTTTTCATGCATTAATGGTTGTGGTTTGAAAGTTTCTAGAGTATAGCTTTTGTTATCATTCTCTATATTTAGTTTAGAAGATGTTAAAATAAATGTTTTTGAGTTCGTAATTGTTTGGTTTTTAACGTTTTTAAAACAAAGTGAAAAGGAAATTTGTTGAGCAGCCTCTAAAAGCAGATGTAACTGACAAGTTAATAGTGCTCCGCACTAATGACATCATAACTCAGACAAACCAATCACCTAACGTAACATTGCGAAACCGACCATAATATTGAAATTTTAACAAGAAAATCCATTCTTCTATTTGCAAGATCGCTATTTTCTCTATACGACTTTTTATCAAGGATGCCTCAGTTTGCCCGAGTCACATGGGGGTAAAAATTAATATTTTTAGTAACAATGCGGAGCACTTTTCCAAGGTTGCCCATGCATTCCCCTGGCTGACCCATAGTCATTTGAATTTCTACATCAATGATTTTCTCTAAACTTAAGACAACCTGTTCAAAATACTATAACTGATGATGATAATGCATATGTCTAATATACATATCCAGCAATGAATGTTCAATTCCAAACATGACAAATGAAAGTTTTTAGGAGATAAATTTAAAAAAATATGGACTGCTGGACTTTTAGTACTTTGAAGACCACGTCCGGCTGCCGGACGTGTAGTCACTAATAGCAGCAATAATTTTAAAGAACAGTTGTCAATGCTTATTTCAGATTCCTTTTGTCTCACTGTCTTGTATTACATTGTAATACATTCGCATCAGCTCGCAGCACTTCACTTTCTATTAGTAACTTCTAGTTATATAGTTTTGTTTGTTGTAACTGTGCTGTAAATGTTTGCTTCATTTTTGAAACATAAAAATGCTTGGAGAGTTAACACCTATTTAATTTATTTATTTGGCCAACTTGAATCATGAATGAATTTTCAACACATGGCTGAGTCAAATTCAATTTGCACATAAAAATATTCCAATAAATCAAGTTTAATTGGCAATTAATAGCGTTTCTTTGAAAAGTATTTTCCTGGCTCAGTGTATAGACCGCGATTTGTTAAACTTCCATAACGATTGTATGTAAATATAAGAAATAGATTTCAGTCTCCAAATCCTAATTTTTCAAAAATTTTGAAACATAGACTGCCATTTGCTTTAAACTCACAAACAAATAAATTTTATGCAGAGTAATTCGTACCTCAAAACCTCTGTACTTCTATGGCGGTGAACAGTGGAAAATAAAGAACCAAGCGAATGTTTTTCCAGATCGGTCGGCATAATCGGGTAAACGAAGTTATACGACGTCCGTATGATATCTCTGGTGATTGGCCACAAAATTTTTTCGTAATCATGTGAGTTTACACTCTCACGCTTCGTAAGTTACGCTACCCGATGACATAATGGCTACCGCTTTCCAGAAGGCAGTAGCCACAAAAATGATAAAGCACAGCAACACTTTAATTTACATTATTATTTGTTCCATAAATCCCAGCATTAATTATCTCAGGATCTGTGACAAGTTTATTCGTTGTCTGCCGAGAGTTAGCATTTGTTGGATTATGTATTTCAACAATATGTACACCTTTCAACTCAAATTGCGGATTTAAATTTCTGCAAAATACCTGAACATAAGTGATTAATCTGTTTAAAGTCTCAAATTCTAACAATACACATCTTCCTTCATGATGTATCATACCAAAACGGTCTCTAGCATGTGAATCGAATATCTTATATTTACCATCCACAGTATAATAAATTCCTACCAGGGGCATAGCCAGCCAGTTTTTTCTGGTAAGCCAGAAAAGGGTGAATAGGCTTTAGCCGACCCAATAATTTTTCTAATAATAAGTCAAAATGGAGACTTAAATAAAGGCAAAATTTATTTTTACTTTGATGGATTAATTGCATTTCAACCCATTCGAAAGGTCTAAACAGAAGTTCGCTATCTAGTCGATTGACTTCACCACTCCCCTCGGCCGTCTATGTCGCTATTTGCGACGTGGTGATGTCCAGCAGAATTATTTCGAGGGATCATTTTGTCTGTTCTGTACCTTCATTTCCCGAAATGAAAGAAATTGGATGAAGAAAGTTGCTAGGATTTCAGAATAACTGGTAAGCCCGGGGTTATCTGGCTTATAGTCATTATAGGTAGCTACGCGCCTGCCTACAGTATTGCATTGTACACTTAAAAGCAATAAATTGAAATTATCTTCTCTCAATGTTTCTATAGCATTTTCCAAAGGCATAAAGTAATTGTAAATATGTTCCAAAATATTGCATGTGTGCCTTGTATGGTACCAGTGTAGCTGTCACTATACTGAACCTGGTAATTGCTATTTAAAACTGTGATCATTTCAGGTAATTCCGTTAACATTAAATAGTACAACCGCTAAGGGCGAAAAAATGCCTCAAACGTTCGTTTTATGATACAAGCACCAAACTTCGCATACATGTACATATAAACATGAGAAAAATTTCTCATATAGGGCCAGCCGCAAAAATTGCATATAAGGGGGACATGGGCGGAGCGAAATTTGAAACATCTTGAAAACGAGGGAAAGTAGTAAATGATGCGCAACTTGATTTATCTGAAAATATAAGACGAGACAATCGATTTGAAATGGCTTCAGATGTTTGTGTATATTACTTTAGACAAGACAGACTAGAATTATTTATTTGGATTATTTGTCACGTGTGTAGTCGCATGGCAAAGAACACCAGATTTTATTTCAGTTAACCTAAATAGCTAGAAAAATTGCTTTGCATGCGGTCATTAATGTTGTACAATTTCTAAAACATTTATCAACATTTTCTACCAAGATCCTAAATCATAAAAACTGTTTTGTTTAAGTTCAGTTAAAATTTTCACCCTCCCCTACCCTCTTACTTAAAAATTATTTCTCGCACCCAGTCCTAATGTGCAACCATCCAAGATAGCGGCACCCATGTACTGCCAGGGATGCTAGTTCTGCTACCACTTTTTTGATGCTAGCAGGTAAGTTTTTTTCCTTTTTGATATACGGACATAAAATAGAATTAGTTAAACAGAAACTGCAACAGTATTTCCAGAAAAACAAGAAAATAATAAATTGTATATTTCAAAAACACGGCAAAATGAATTTCTTGTTACAATGAATTTGTTCCATTTTCATTTGTTGTAAAAGCATTTATCTTGTGATGCATTAGGCTAGTTTTTGTCTTTTTTTATATTCGCGATTATCTAAAACATGAATGACAAAAAGTATAAATGAAAGAAGCAATACTTACATGAGAGTAATATTTTGTTAATACTGCAGAAAAAGTATGACCTTAAAAACAAATTATCATAGTGCCATATTTTGATTTAGGATGGCAACGGCCACAAGCCAAGCAGCAGGAGAAGAGAAAAATGTTGATTGGAATTTGTGTATCTTATGCCAGAAACAAACTAATCAAAATGTACAATGTCCTTCCAAATCGAAAAGAACGGATGTTGGAGCAGATTATAAGAGTATGGCAGAAAATTTGGAAAAATTCAGTGAGCTTCGAGAACTTCCATTTGAATTGAATCTGAGTAAGCTTGACGATGGCAGGGGTCTTTGCAACACCTTGAAACGAAACGAAGCCGTTTGGCACAAATTATGTAAGGACCAAGTAAATAGTACCAAGCTAAAGAGAGCACTGAAACGCAAACTTCCTGATGAAAAAGCATCGCACTGCAGTCCTCCAAAGACAAGACGTACCAGTTCCGTTGGCAGTCTTAACAAATCAAGGAATGAAGTGTATTTCTTTTGTAATCAAGTGGGGGGGCCGCTGAAGGCCTTCGAAGAGCATCAACGTTGATCGACGAGTTCGGGAAAGTGCTGTGAAACTGAAAAGAAACGATCTTCTTGCAAAGCTCTCAGCTGGTGACATGGTGGCCAATGAGGCAAAATACCATGCAAGGTGTCTGGCAATACTGTACAACGAAGTACGACAGATTGAAGTGAATGAAATGTCTAACAAAACATCATTGGTGCCAAGCATGGAAATGCATTTGCTGAACTGGTTTCTTACTTACAGGAATTTCGGTACCAGCGAACTGTAATGACATTTAAACTAGAAGACTTGGCTAAACTCTATTCAGCAAAACTTCAAGATCTCAATGTTAAGGAGTCATCCCTTAAGATTAATTCAACTCAATTAAAAGAGAGGTTACTAGCAGCATTGCCGGATCTTGGTGTTCATGCATCCGGTAATAACATTTTTATTGTTTTTGATCACACTATTGGTGATCCTATTCGAAAAGTCTCTGAAAATGACTTTGACTCAGAAGCAATTTATCTTGCAAAAGCAGCAGCCATTGTTCGCAAAGATATGTTTAAAGTACAAAACACTTTTGATGGAACATTTTATGCTGATTGTCAACGAGACTCCATTCCTCCCACATTGTTAGCTATGATTGACATGATTTTACACGGCCCATCTATCAAGAAAGAGCTTGATGAAGACAAACCAGTGAAAGCCGCAGCAGTGACCATCTCACAGCTGTAAAACAGCAAGTGAATCAAAGTCTTCAACTTCTCAGGTTCGTCACAATAGAAATAAGGAGTGTCCCCTATTGATATATACAGCTTTGAAAATCCATGCGGAAACAAGAAAGAGAAGTCTTATAGATGCGTTTTACAACCTAGGATTATGTATTTCATATGATCGAGTGCTAAGTATTTAACAGATATCGCGAACTCGGTTACCTCACGTTATGAACAGGAGGGAGTTGTATGTCCTCCGAAACTGCACAAAGACATCTTCACAACTGGAGCCATTGACAATATTGATCATAATCCTAGTGCCACAACAGCACACGAGTCCGTCCACGGCACGGCCATTTTACTGGTTCAACATCCAACGGCTGAAAAAAGAGGCAGTAAACGCGATATTCCTGTTCTGGATGGCACTGCGCAACACACACAAACATGTATCCCTACTACTGGAATCATTTGCTAATGTTCCTCCAGCCGTCCTGCCCGTTAAAGACCCGATTGTACCGGATCTGCAGTCAGACATCCTAAATACATCCAATACTGCTGAAGAACTTGCGAGTGAAATTTAAAAAGAAAGGGAATGACTCGAGAATGTTAAAAATACTTCATCAAAGAAGAACTTTGACAAGGATATCCTGGGTTGCATTTCATGCAGCAGAACAGCCAAATGTAACTTTTGAACCAGCAATCATTTTGCTTCTTCCAATGTTTGCTGAGAAAGCACATTTTGTATCAATGATTCTTCATGCTATGAACTTGATCAAAGCTGTAACCGAGCATCTCAATCCAGGACAATTATCAGTAGCAGCATTGGACGAACCACTGTATGCAGTTGCCAAGCATATTCAATGGAACTAGCCCGCACGCATGGTGAGTGCAAGTTTTTACCCATGTTTGGTGGTATGCACCTTGAGAACGTATCATTTAAGATTCTTTGCGAATGGTTGGACAGAAGTGGATCGTCAAGTGCCCTTACCTAAGCTGACGTTGCAACTCCGGGAGTAGCTGATTCGTTTATACATGCTTCACACATGACAAGGACAAGACGGGCCCATCAAGTGACAGCTGCAAGTCTTTAGTCCTGCTGTCCAAAGCTTATTGCAGCTACCTTGAAGGGTGGGACAGCAGTTCTGTAGCTCTCTCTTTCAGTGAGTGGACTGATGCCATGTGCAAAGAACATCCACAGTTTCTGTACCGGTATAGAGTACTGTTGCTCGAGTTATCCGTATTGCAGTTGGCGAGATCATTTAGAGTAGGCGATTTTAACCTATATCGTGAGAACCTCATAAAGCTTGTACCATGGGTGTTTGCTATGGATCATGTCAATTATGCCCGCTGGCTGCCTGTCCACATCCGAGACATGTACTCCTTGGAGACGACATCCTGAAGTGTATCAGCAATTCAGTAAGGGAGCGTTTGTAGTGCATAAAATCCAGCGAGTGTTCTCAGCCATTGCACTGGATCAGGCACACGAGCAAGTCAATGCGTTAGTGAAGGGAGACGGGGGTGCTGTTGGCCTGACGGAGAACCCAGCAGCCCTGAGGCGATGGATGGTTGCAGATCCAGAAATTGCAAAAATTATCCAAGAGTTTGAACGTGGCAGTATGAAATGACAACCATCGTCACCATGAACAAGCTCCAAGTAGTCAGAATTCTTTTCATAAAGACGTCGTGGCGTTGGCTCAACAACTGAGGAGATGGGAAATCCTTTTACAGAAGAGAGTAAAGACTTACTTGTTCTGGACACAAATCAAATCGTGGGTGACGCAGTTGTCGCGATAGTGAAGAATGTGGTCAGTATTGGCCAACCCCAGTATGATACCTTTGTGAAGGAACGTCTAAAAATGCGAACCAAGCCAATAAATGACCCTATCGCCAAGAATCACCTTCCTTTGTTCCGCCATGAGAATCAGCCTTGGCCGCCTTTAATTTCCATTTACAGAGAGATCAGGCCAGGTCAGAAGTCGGACCTCACCAAATGCCTGGAGCAACTTGTAGAGAGCCAGGTAGACATTCCGCAAGTTGATGCAGTAATCATTGATGGTGCCGTTTGCTGTCCAAATGTTGCCTCCAGGAAAGGCAGGAACATTTCAAGAATATGCAGACACTATTTTTATCCCATATATCCTGAGACAGCTTGAGAAAGGAAAGAGAGTAGACACGGTATGGGATGTTTATCATCCGGACAGTTTGAAGCTAACCACTTGACAGAACACGGGCAAAGGGCAACGTCGACATGTCACATCATCTATAAAGCTTCCCTCAAACTGGAACAGCTTTTTGCGAGCAGATGAAAACAAGACGGGACTATTCGGTTTTCTTGCAAAGGAATTGGAATCAACTGATGTAGGGCAAAAGGAACTGTTTACCACCCATGGGAAGTACGTTCTTAGTTCCCCAAGAAAGGATGGACTGCAGGAATGTAGCCACAAAGAGGCAGACACGCGCCTCATCTTACACGCAAGAATTGCATCAGAATGTGGACATCGCAAGATCCTCATCAGAATCACCGACACTGATGCTGTAGTTCTTGCAGTGTCATGTGCGAGGGCAATTGATGCAGAACAGCTGTGGGTTGCTTTCGGAACTGCGAAGCATTTTAGATATATTGCAGCTCATCAAATTGCTGCCAAACTGGGTCCACACATAAGCAAAGCTCTTCCAATGTTTCATGCAGTTACTGGCTGTGATACGGTCTCGTTCTTTGCTGGAAGAGGGAAGGTGACAGCATGGAACGATTGGTCTGTTTTTCCCCAAATTACAGAGGTCTTCACAAGTTTGGCATCCACACCCGCAAATACTTCCGAGAAACAAATGGCAGCGATTGAAAAGGGTTGTCGTGCTTCTGTACTGCAAAACAAGTTCAGCAACCTCTGTTAACAGTTCAAGGCAAGACCTCTTTTCCAAAAAAGCCCGCACTCTTGAGAGCATTCCGCCAACTCAGGCAGCCCTGCTGCAGCACACCAAGAGAGCAGTATTCCAAGCTGGTTACGTCTGGGGAAATGCCTTGATTCATCAGCCTTGCCTCCCAAGTCCCTCTGACTGGGGTTGGAAGAAAGAGAAGGAGTTCTGGAAGCCAGTATGGTGTACACTGCCCCAGGCACAAGATATTTGTTACGAGCTTATTCGCTGTGGCTGTAGAAAGGGATGCAAACGGCAATGCAAGTGATTCAAGGCTAAACTGGTGTGCACAGCCCTATGTAAGTGTTGTGGGCGATGCAACGAAGATTAATAAATGATTAACTCTATCTTTGGCGATAAGCTGTGAGTAAATGCTGGCACATAGTGCAAGTTGCACAACACACATGTCTGATATGAGGATTTCTTGTTTTGCTTCAAAGAACACTTTTCAGGCTCCTTGGATTTCTTAAAGTATATACCTTTGTACCACTTGTTAACATATTTTGGATTTATTTACTTTTACCAAGTATCACTCGCTTTCCTACAGGTGGAAATAGGGCAACGATCATTCCCCGTTACACGTCTACGTGCATTAAAGGAGAACTGAACCCTAAATTTGACTTATCATCGTATGAAAATTGAGGCATAGCTGTTAAGCTGTTAGCCGAGCAAATCAGAAAAATTTGATGTTTTGCAACGAATAGACAAAATTTGATCGGTGGCTCAATATGTGATGTCAGCGGTTGTTCACGACGTAGGTTACAATATTAGGATGATTAAAACGAGGGAAAAACATGGTTACTGTGCGGCATTTGGCTGGTATGAAAGAAAAAAACTTCGCAAGACCTACATTGCCCAAAAAATATCAAGATTTCAAAGCGAATTGCCATATTTATGCTCTGAATATCATAACCTAAGTCATACCACACCACTGACAAGCTCATTTGCGACCATGGTATCAAACCTTTTCTTGAGAGTTTTTTTCTTTTCTACATTAAATTTTTCAATGTTATTCGAGTAATTTGAAAAAGAATCTTCACAGAGTTAATCTTATACACAAATAGATTCCAATAAAAATAGGTTAGTTTTAGCATTCAGTTCTCCTTTAACACTTGGTAAAAAGCAGGTGCTGTATACAGTTTAGAGCTTTACTACTTTTATCAATGATCCTCGTTTTCATGCTTGTAGTACTTTGCAATGAGCCTCGTTTTCATGCTTGTAGTACTTTGGCTCCGCCCATTACGCCTTTGAACAGCCAATTTGCTTTGGCCTTATATCAGACACTGTTTGGCAGTAACTGCTCTGCAATTTTACAAATTCTGCAAACGGCGACATTTGTCATGACTCTATATCAAACACTGTTTGGAGGTAATTTCTTTGCAATTTGAACAGGTTCCATGCTTGTATCGACTGTAGCTAGTTTTATTAGTGAGCCTCGTTTTCATGTTAGTTGTACTTTCGCTCCGCCCATTTTTCTTTAGACAGCAGAATTTACTTTGTTTTTATATTAGACATTGTTAAACCGTGATTTCTCTACAATTTTACCAATTTTCATTGCTGTCTCAATGGATGTTGGCAGTTTTATCACTGAGCCTCGTTAGCATGATAGTAGTAATATTGCTCCGCCTATTTCCCTCTTAAACAGTAAAAGTCGCGTTGGTCCTATATCAGATATTGTTTAGTATAAAATTTTTAACATTTTTGCCAAGTTTCATACTTGTATCAAAAAACGAACATTTTTATCCTTAACAGCTGCACTAAAATACGTTTGAGACAGTCTTCGAGATAAACCAGAATACAACTCATTGCCAATGTTCAGGATGTTGACTAAATCCGACGAAGATTTAATTCCACATCTGTAAGTATAAATCAGCGATGTAAGAGCCATTTCCACGCACTAAAAACCAGAATTTAACCAAAACAACGCTACATTGTCTTGACTAGAAGGTGCAACGATTGCTTTACTTAGATCGATATAAACTGAGCCAGGATTTTTTCTATATCTCGATAACATGAATTATCAATGATTTTTCTGTGATTTAGATCCTTGTACACACCTCCCACTGTCACTGAATACAAGTGAAATAAACTCCGACCACTTAAGAGTGAATGTCAGTAAAAATCGACCAAATGGTGGCCACGGTCAGAAAATCGATTTTGCTCATACTTTGTCTGC
>JAOBAY020083779.1:0-10622 GCA_025331085.2 Zoanthus sociatus
AAATGGATCTATGGAAGTTTATGTGACAAGAACTGAAGCAAAACTTGTGAGAGCCAGGAAGGAGAGATGGTTATTTTTAAAATTTAACATATTTTATCCACTTTAGTTAAATGTAATTAGTTTTAAAGCAAATATGTAGTATGACTTTTTTTTCTGTTAAAAATATTAATTTGTATTTGTTTTTCCTTGGATGTATGCTAAAGATGTAATAAAAACCTGGTTCATTTCTTAAAACCTTGAATGTAATGCTCAGGGTTATCAAAATTAGCCGCTTACCGGCGTATTTCATCAGCTACTCTGAAAAATTTGCCGGCTACTCTAAATTCGTATAGCTCAATTTTCAGCATGAAATCAGTCCGAGACTGAGGGAATTAAAATTGTAAAGTTTAGTAGACACAAAAATGAACTTGAAAGAAAGTAACAAATAAAGTTTAAAGTGGGATTGGATGAAATTCAATTGTTTCACAATTAAGAACATTAGGGATTTTTCTCGTGTGATCTGATATTGAAGTTTACCTAGATAATTAGTAGACTAAATAGTTCTTGCTTGCAGAGAAAAGAAAGTCATGGCAACTGGTAGTGATGGAGGAAATCAAACCAGGACATTGCTATAATAGATTTTGATTTGTTAATTAAGAGAGGAAAGGCAATAAAGAACAAAATGAGATGTAATCGAGACAGTAATGAATGTAAGACTTAGCACTCCAAGAAATACCTATAAACTTGAATTCAAATTGTAATTACATTGATTATCTAGTACCCAAAAAGTTTGATTTGCAATGATTACCTAGTTTTCCTCAATGGCCAGATGACAGGGACGGAGCATAACTTTTTTGACTAGGGATAGAGCTCTGGTTGCTGAAAACTTGCCATCAGTTCATGTTCTGGTCTGTGCTGTTAAACTGTTTTGTATGCCCTACTAACCTCGATTTCATGCAAACTTTCATACATTCTCTTTTAAAATTTCGTATAAAATTGTGTTTTTAAAATCTTCATTACTACCACAATGTTTGAGATAAAAAACCCCATCTTTTCGGTACTTACTAATTTTGACCTGCTCTTTCCATTTCTGCCGTTTAAATCGCAGTAATATCAATTTTTAACTAACTCAAACAAGCGTGACAAGGGCCTATAAGTCATAAAACTAAAACGTTAGAATATTAAAAGAGCAAAACCGGTACGCCTTTAAAAATTTATGTTTTTTACGCAATATTTCGGTTGGCCATACCAACCTTCTTCAGGTGTGGAAGCGGATGGAAGATCGTTACATGTTTTCAGTTTTTAAAAAACGGTGTTTGACATGACGGGAAGTATCTGGTTACTGTCTTTCATTTCTAGCATTTCGACTACTGGATTCAATAGTTTTAGCTCTGATGATTAGAGCTGCTTCCCTAGCTTTACGAATGGAGTCTCGGGAAGAATAATTTTTTTCGGTGGCAATTAGTTGAATATCAGTAACACTGTGATCAGGATTACAAAGGAAGTGTTCAGAGACTCTAGTAGGCCATTATACTTGAGATTTTTTGAGCCCTCAACTCCAGAGGTCAGTCAGATTGGTTTAAAACGTTTTTGTGTTTAACGACTGTAGAGTGATAGTAATGTACCTATCAGTGTTATGCCCGTGGGTAGGAGAGAAAGGAGGGGGGGTTTGACAGGAAATGGGTCGGGATTTAATAAAATTGTCTTGCCCTGGGGAGAGGGTTTTGACGTTTGAGACTTGACTGGGGCGAGTTTTTGATAACAGATTATGAATTTTTAAGAAGAGGTTATATGGTCTAAGGGAGGAGATTTTAACAAAACTTTATCATTTATTTTTGCCCCTGGGAGTGGGTTTTGACATTTTTGGAAGGTGCAAAATAAAATCCTGATCACTTGATTTTGGTCACTCGACCAAACATAGCTGATACCCTGCACTCCATGCTTTAAGATGAAAGTGAACCCGTGATTTTCAATCAGCGGATTCTTCATTTTCTTGCATGGCACGTGACGTCAGTCACAATGACTGCCAAAAAGACTTGTAGCTACAGAGATGAGTGCTGTAGCTGCATGCTGTGCATGTTTGACTGTCACATCTGTATCTTAGCTCTAATTTCAGTTTTGTCATAGAATTGACGTAAGATAGATTTTTCCCGCGAAATCCTCACTTGACTCGTTCGGGGGTGTTCCGCTGGACCTTCCCAAACCTGACCCTGTTCTAAACTACAAATGACTTGATTTTGATACCCCGTTCTAAACTAGCAAATCGTGATCCTTTCAAGCCATATTACATGAAAAAGCAACTAAATGTGACAATGGATAGTCTTACAAAGAAATGGCACAGATTAACAAATGAGTTCTATGCTGTATAATAAGGACCGTTGTTATATACTAACAATCAAAGTTCATTCTTCTCGTACTCCTATTGGACGAAGGGACATCATGTGTACATGAACAAGTTGTGCTGTTTCTCGGCAACCAAGAGCTCAGCGGGCAACAATATGTTATGGACCGGTAAACAACAAAACCGGAAGTTAACTGTAATTCAGTGTTATTTCAAAGATTCACAAAACGCAAGTTTGGATAACAAAAACTTTCTTTACAAACTACTTTTTGTTCTTGTTTGATAGTTGGTATCTAACAAAACGCTTATTGACCTTAACCTCGGGAAAGCATTACCTTTTGTGTTCCCTCGACGGCCATGTTTCCCTCAACGGCCACGTCTACCGCGGCTCTGCCTCGGGAAACATTGCCGGTCTCGGGACACAAAACAAACTGTTTCCCTCGGTCTCATTCAATAAGTGTTAAATGTTCACAAGTGGATGATATAACATTTAAATTCTATACTTTTCTAATTTCTCAACAGGATTGGCTGTTTATGACAGTTCATTTTTGGGGAGAGAATCCGAAGGGATTATGGACCCTCGTGGTAACAGATAACGACCGTAACACTCACAGCCATCATCTTGATAAAACAAGACAGACAGACTTTGAGGACGCTTCGAGAGTTTTAATGGACGAAAGAATTGAACTCTTGCCGCCACAACACGACAAGTACAAAATGGAAAAGAAGCCACGCGTGACTTCTCCAAAATCTAAATCATCCAAACGTCGGGAATCTGCTACAGGGCGATATGTCTTGACAATTAAGGAACATTTTGCTGGGAACGCAAGAGATAAGTTCAAAAAACGAGTGTTGAAGAAACGAAAACATTTGACAAAAAAAAGGAAAAAGCAGAAAAAGATGACTTTAACGAAGAAAGAGAAAACAAGTAGTGATTCACAATTAGACAAGTTTCGTAAACGGAAAAATGATCCGAACTTTCTTAACAAAGTAAAATACAAACAAAGAAAAGACACTAAAAAGTTTGTTATTGGGAAAAAAAGAAAAAAGAAACCTTTTTTAAAAAAGGGAAAGAACAAAGAAGAAAAAAGAAATGAAAAATCTTTTAGGCCGGCGAGTAACCTTACTCTAGCTGCAACCCCGAAACATTTTACCGGAGGAACTAAAGTTAAGGGAAATTTGAAAGAAGAGAGCAATGGAGAAATTCAGCTATCTAGAAACAAGCAAGAAACAACAAAATTTAAGAATCAAGAATTCTTAAATCACGACGATATAGCGTTATTCCTAAACAAAAATGTTATAAAAGAAACTGATGAAAATCAAAACGCCGGAAATTTTGAAACTGAAAAGTCGGAAAATACAGTTGATGGATTTCGTCAAACAAACACAGGAAACAAACTGGACGAACAGGAAATGGACGAGGAAGATCTTATGGAGAGCTTGGGAGAAAACCAGATTGAGGAAGATGGTCACGAAGAAAAATATTTCAAGTGTGAAGGATTTGAAGGAAGCATTTGTAATGGCGTGGACTACGAGGACGATGAGTATAAAATTGAAGCTGACGATGACAATGAAATAAACGAAATTTCATTTGAGGAGGGAAACGATGAAGAAATCGAAACAAAAATGGTTGACGATAAGACTTTAGAAGCACCAGACCAAGAGAAAATCTCTGTAACATCAGCACTACACAAAACGATTCCAAGCAAAAACAAAATTAACTTAACCATCTTGACAAATAACACTGAGATCGGGACGAAGTCGAAGCCAGTGAAGAAATTCTCAACGTATGATGTGAACTTAAACAAGAAAAATATTGAAGGCAACTTCTCTATTGTATCTTCTTCAAGTAACATTCAAATACCATCAAACAGAATTGCGCCATCAACGGCCACCGTAAATATCAACAACACAGTGAAACCTCGAAATAACATTCCACGAAACACAGCAAGTTCATTTGTTTCCAATAAAAAAACAAACAATGTTGAAACAGAGGATACTTATTTTAGCAAATCTTTGGAGTACAAAAAAGGAAATTACGCTGAAAAAGATTTAAACACTGAGAAAGCACTCGAGGATGGATTAGTTCTAACTGAAAATCCAGATAAAAAATTTCGGATGAGGAAATATATTAAAAAGGGAAATATTCATTATCTAGACTCATTACAAAATAATTTGTCTGGAACACAAAGCTACCAACAAGGTGCCCCACTAGATCTAGATATTCCAAGCGATTATGGTGAAGAAGACAATGTTGAATCGTTGCCAAACGGTTCGCTTTCTGATCACACCCTTTATGGTTCAACGCGTTTTAGGAGACGATTATCTGAAGAAGAAAAACAAAAGACTGTTCATAAAAGCCATACGAATGACAACAAATATGGAAAAGGTAATTCGGGTGTTTTAGAATCCTGGACTCTGATACTTTACGGCACAAAGTAAGTTTTGATAGGTCCAATTCCTGAGGTAACCACAATTCCGAGAGACACGAAAGACAATAGCCATAGCGGCCATATTGGTGTCCTAAAGAAAAGAAATAATCAAAATTCTCATGGCCGCCATGACGTCAGATAAACCTCTGTCTTTCAGTCTCAAGGTCCCAGGTTCGATTCCCGGCCGCCTCCGAGATTTGAACATTTGTATGACAGTCAAAGTTCATACAGCTTTTCTTCTGTACCAGGGTCGGTTAATGTTAATGAGTATCATCGTCTGCTGGGACTTAACCTGTGATGGATCAGTGTCCTGCCAGGGAAAGTCAAACATTTCCTTCTACCCAACTAGACCCTTCCTCAGTCACTTCTACCATGCAGCCAACCAACTTGCTTGAGGCGTCGAACCGTCGGATCGAGCTGACGTTTTTAGGTCTTGAGGAAAAAATTCCTTTTAAACTATATCTACAATCTCGTATTCTTCAGTATTCCTTTTTTGAGCCAGTTCTAAATCTGTACTATGGCTGTTCAAACTAGATCATCCATGGAGTATAGCAAAACTGACGAATATTTTGAGTCTGAATCTAGAGAGATGAATGTTTTGGTTTCACAAGATCACGATGAACAGACCGAGATAAACGCCGGATCACCAGCTAGTATCCCACAGGAGTTGGGCATGTGGGTGATTAAACTATTAATTGAGTTCTTTCTTTCTGACAACAAAAATTTAATGGACTTGTTGCCATTCAGTATAAATCACTCAAATCAAACATTTATTTTAATTTGCCTTTTCCATTTTTTTTGTTAAAAAAATACAATTTTGATGCATTTGGCAACAGAGGGCTTTGTCTGTGGTAGTCAGTGCAGACTGTAAAAAAAAGTCTCAATGAGAAGGCTAACAGATAGTGCATACAACTCCATCCTCTACACATAAGTTCAAGTTTCCTGTCAAAGAGTTAGATTGTTATCAAAGATTTGCCTTTGCTTTTCTCAGTTCAGCTTTAAATCTTCGAATGAATATATATACATTAATAATAGCAAACAATTTTAAAAACCAATTCCCTAAACAAATCAAAGAATTGAACTCAAGATTGCTTAAACAGTAAAACAAAAGGGGAACAAATTTCTGTAAGCTGGTTACAAACATTGTGGATCAACAAACCAATAGCGCAAAGCAGGTTGGAGGATTCTATAGTATCACAAAATTTTATACAAATGAAATAATCTCAGCTATAACTCACTGCTACTCCTACAGAATATCTGTGAGTAAAAAAATAAAGGGGATTTAAAAGTTTTAGATCAGAAATATCTTTAAGAACACTTTATTCATTCCCAAAACAAGACAGCAAACTTATATTTGTATGGAAAACAAGACACTTGTTCCGATTTTGAAAAACAAGACAAGACATTACAGCATAATTTTCATATTGTTAAAAAAGCAATTAATATGCTGCTAATATTATCTGGGGGCATCTCAAAAAATTGGAAAAAATACCTCGGCAAACATGAACACACGGATATGAAGTTTCTAAACCTGTCCAAAACGAAATAACTGTTTTTTTTTTGTTTCAGTTCCAGGATCTTATGCCGGAAATATTAAATAAACACTCACTGCAAAATTCTGTATGATACTAATTTAAACAAACACAATCTTTCCTTCGGTCTCTCTGACCCATGGGAATTAGTCAATTACTTTTTAAATAGAAACAATTCTTATATTATAGCCAAAGTTTTCTGTTAATTGTTCACAGCTGTTTATTAGCAATGTCTAAGTGTGTTTTCAAACTTAAAAATTCAATAAGTTTCATTTTCATTCTAAGCAATAAATAAAAATCTTGCTTTTACATCGAAAGAACTGTTTGCTGAGAAACTATTTAAACGAAGCTAACTCACGCGTGATCCCTAAACGTTGCTTTCTCAGGGAAATTTACATGAAAAAGAAACTCAAACATCAAAACACTGACCGTGTTTACTTTAGGAAAAATCTTAAATGAACTCTAAATTGGCGTCGAAATCAATGCCCGAGCCAAACAATGGAACTAAAAGTTTTTAAATTTACCAAGTCTTACCATCGAACTGGTGAACAAATATTTCTTCATTCTTTTCAAGGGTGTTTAAAACAAAACAGAAGATTGAGAGCGAATGGTGCAATTCCTTTAAAATTTATTTAATGATTCTCATAATTTTTCAGCTCTTGTGTTTGCATATTGTTAACAAAACTGCAAACAAAACGAGTTCGACAAAAAAGAGGCTTTGAGAAAGTTTTCCTTGTTATAGCAACAGACTAGGCGATAGCTAGAGGAAGCAAATGCATTGTCTCCAACTAAAAAAATCTTTTTTACAAATTTAAAGTCGACACATGAAGAAGCTCTGCTAAACATGATAACAAAATTCCAAAAATCTCAATACTCCTTCTATCATATATGGCCAGAGTCAGCTACAGTGCTTCATACTATAAAAAGCAAACAGCAGTTTCTCTTTATCTTTTTCATGAATTCATTCGTTTAGCCTCATAAACAACGCCCAAGATGGCTCGAAAATCACTTTGGTTACGTTAAAAATTTCTAACGCATAAGTTTGATTTTCAACTAAAACCTACCCCATCAACCAGTCCATGTTTCAGGGTATTCAGAGCAACCTCTTGGGATGCAGGACACATCGAGGCGACGTTGAAAGGTGAACTTCCGCAATCTTCTTACATTTCCAACCGATCAGACACGACATTCTTCCCGAAACGTAAAAATTTGTTGCCGGTTCATTGCTTGCGCAAAAACGGCCGCGAAGGGCCTGGTAACAGTCAACAATAAGCCCACTGTAACAACTGGTCAGTATTCCCAGTAAAGAATCATTCCAAACATAACACAAATTTAGCTTGGGCTGCCTGTGGTATTACGGACCAAGCACATGCAGGGCCAAGGAAGGTTCGTACAAAAATTACCGACTGGGCAAGCGAGGTTAACAAATCGTTTATTATATGACTATTTTTACTTCCAGTAATTCATACCATGCCTAACGCCTACCCCGCTACGCAAATCATCGAAAATATCCGACAGTTTTTGGAAAGCTTGGAAAATATTTAAAAACTGTTAGTTGTGCTTTTTGGGATTTTTGATTTTTTTTAAAAAAAAATCTTTGGAAATTTTCGGAAGATTTCGGAAGTTCCTAGTTTTGAAAATTTTCTGAAAATCAAAGAATGCAGGAAATTGCAAAAAAGTTTTTGTGTCTACTGCGCATTCGCAGGTCGATACTAAGACGGAAAAAAAGTTTGTTAAGTGTCGATACGCTATCGCTAATCAATAAGTTGTTCGTGATGTCGAAGAGAGTCGGTCACTTTAATTTCGACTAATCGCAAGTGAATCGCACGAAGGACTCGCGTGCGTTATAGTGTGTCGATCGAGTATTCTTTAGTCAAATAAATCAACGCAAAACATGGATTTCTTGTTGTAGTTTCCGCCACATAGCAACAGTGCAGCAAAAAAAGGCAGTGGACACATGTACGCATTGCGTACCTTATGTTTCTTGGAGCGTGGCATATACGGCCTTCTGTTAAACGTCGGGACATTTTGACTCATGTGGCATTAAAATTGTGAAAAATTTCATGTCCCCATTGTGGGAACATAGATCACAAATTGAAAAAAAAAACACTTCCAAATTTTCGTTGAGGAATAAAGAAGGCAAAAACTGTTTTATGGAATCTTAAATTTGATTTGTGTAGTTGATACTCAATGACGGATACCAAACTTACTGTCTGGTCAACATTCCGGCTCACTCTCTTTTTTAAAGGGTTTTAGCAAGGGAGGGTCCCTTTGAGCTGTAAGGCCGTAGTGCCTTATATTTAGTGGCCGTGTCATTATAAGCTCGGATGTGCAACACAGTTATATTTATTATTCCAGCCACATCCAACAAGCGTTACGCAGTTACTTAACTTAATCTCGGATTAAGACAAAATTTAAAGACTATATTTCTTTCATATTTTCGCTGTTTTACAGCTACTAAGAATGTTCGTTCACCAAATCTGCCAAACTTATAAAGTTAGTTGCGCAAGCTGAAAGCTTTGTGATGCTTACAACATTTCTGTTCAGTTTCACCAAAAAATAAACATGTTAGATTCAAAATTCCAGCCCAGAGCAAGCTATAGAAGGTAGGAAAGAGGACATAAATTTAAAAACAAAACCTGGGCTAGCACTAAGTGTGTTTTGAGGAACCGGGACCAGTATATAGAATGTAGTTTGAGCGTAGCCCTGTGTACTGTACGTGAGGCGTTCGTGTATTTGGACCAAACGGGAAGTTGAGATGATTATTTTCTATTTCAGAAATATAGCGGAAAACGAAACAACATCTGTAAATCTTTCTTTGGAAAGAGAGAGGCAACCAGTTTAGATGGACTACAACCTCGCACCCAGGCCCATTTCACTGACGTAGTGGTGACGTGGGGCTGGGTACGAGGTTGGATGGACTAATGCATTGCAGCTAGAAGCTCTGTTCGGCCAATCCAAAACAAATTCATGTTTCATGTAGCGTACCATTTTCACCAAAATTCGATGTTGGCATTTGATTTTTCACAAGGCATCCCGAGGGAAGGGCTTCCAGCTTTTTGGGGCGGAGACGACGTCCTACCTTGTCGGAGTGAAAATTCAACTTTTCGGTACCGCTTAGGTACTGGAGACGAAATTTTACATTTGCATACAGTGCAATACCTTCAGTGTTTGATGCTGCTATCTTTAGATTCATCAAACTTATTGTCACGTTTTCTGCATGTTTCGCTTTTAGATAATATCTCTTAGGGTTTAAAATCGACCGGAGCCACGCCGAAATTGGTACCTATTAGGGGTTCTATTGATATTTTTCGACGAGCTTCCACAAAAAATTGAGAGTCCGCCCTCTCCCCGCGGGAAGGGTATAGTTTAGTCAACGTCAGATCATTGGACATGCGAGTTCACGCGTTTTAACTTTTAACACGAGCCGGATGAAGAATGCACGACAAAAACCGTCCCAAAACCCATTGAAATGAAAAGAAATAACACAATTTACACGAAGTAAGCAAAATACATTTATTTTGTCTTCATTGTGAATTTTGGGGACTATCTGTCAAAGTAAAGAAGACTTTAGGGAAGGATGGGGAGGGGGAGGGGGTCTGGCTTGCTCATCGCCCTTTCTCGCAGCCAGAGTATGAACTCCCAATGACGCAGCTCAACGAGGTCGAACCGAAGGGGCTGTGCTGCCGTCTAGAAGCTCGGCCAAAGAACACGATTCATACATGACCTCGGAGCACAGCCTCACAGATTTAATCAGCTGGGAGTTGATTTGCTGAGGAAGGAAAACCGGAGTACCCGGAGAAAAATCCTCGAAGTCAGATTGAGATCGACAAATTTCAGCGCACGTGCAGAGCCCGGGAGTCGATCCCGGGTCGTAGAGATGGGAGGCGCGAGTGATGACCGCCACGCCAATCTGACTCCACCTTGCTACGACATTGATACTTTCAGCAAAAACAGAAGTTACAAGTATTTATAGTGCTTCGTGAAATAATCTTCACCTGAAGATGCGAGACGTTCATGTTAAACACCGTTACTATGATGAAACCAAGAAATAAAACATGTTCTCCGTACCTTCATAACCCGGGGAAAACTGGGGCAAAGTTTTGGAGAATTCCAGAACAGATCAGTGAACACCAGAGTCGCAGTCGAAAGTTTTCAGCTGCTCGAGAATTGGCAAACTTTGCCGAGATATTAATCAGGCAATGAAGGCACGGAGAATATGTTTTATTTCTTTTATAAATACAATTATTAAATTTTCAATCTCGAATATTGCGTTTGTAGCGTTCTGATTGGTTCACTCAATCTCCGTTATCAGCTCATATACCGAATGACCATATA
>JAOBAY020083790.1:0-10621 GCA_025331085.2 Zoanthus sociatus
ACTAGAGGTTATTTGTGATAGCCAACTAATAGAGAAAAGATGGTGGATCAAAATAGTAATGAACACCATTTTGATATAATAACTGTGGATTTCATTGATAATTTAATTTGTACATTTTTTGACTGATGTAATACTAGTAGGTTTATACTAAAACAATCGGACCTCTTGGCCCCATGGACTACAAGTTTGAATAGCCCATTTGGCCTACAGCATCATGGGTTATTGACTCGAAGTGCATTCGTCCTTAAGATCTAATTGTTAATTATATAACACTAAACTAAGTATTAATTTAAGATAAAAATAGGATTTAGCTCCTTATCAAATGAATGAAACCTGCATTCTTGGGTTAAAACAGAGGTTCCACTAACCTTACATTACAGCAAGTTGTAACAATGTTTAAACTCTTTACACAATAATTCATGTACAATAACACAACTGCCTTACTTTGTACCACACGCTTCCCCTGGTAATTTCCAAGTATTTCTTTAGGACTATCAATGACTGGAAAACATTTGTAATGGGTAATCACAGAGTTTTGAAATTAATTTTCTTTTTTCCAATATAAATAGTTATGCAAGAAACTTATATATTGTGAAGAGTCAGTTTTAGTGTCACAACACAGACTTTGTAATCATTGCTGAGAGTTTTAATAGGTGGTTATTGTTAAGAAATTCAAAACTTTGAGTTCTGTGATAGTGTCTATCTGTTCTGGACATGGAAATTAATTAACAACAATTGCCCCAAGGGAAGGTGAATAGTGGTGGATATAGATATAATAATGTGTGTCTATATATATATAGCAATTTATTCCTAGAGCACACGTAGGATATGAGATGGTAAATACACGCCTTGTTGGCTATTATCATCTCGAATCCAACAAGCGCAAATGGAATAATTGTTTTATTAAATTTCATGAGCTTCCAAAACCCTTCGATACTTGAAAATGACAACAAAATTTTATTGACATTTTTCAGCTTGGTAACACTTTACACAGTTAGTTCCATATATTGTGATGATTTGAAGCATCGAGACATATATACAGTGCTAGGCACCGACCTTGAGGAAGATGGTTGAATATTTACCAAGATAATGGAATAAAAATACTCGATATTTTCAAAAAAACAACACAATGTAAACCATTTTTCTGGTTTTAGTTCACACACTTCCTGTCATTTTGAATTCAGTCTCAAAATCAACTAATAGTCTTCAGTTGGATATCACAAGTTATGGAACTAGCCAATCAGAATGTACAAAAATGGATGTCGGTTGCTTTGGTAAATACTAATGATGATAAACATTTGATAAAATACTACAATAAAATATTAACAATATTTAGTAACCATTATTTATAATTATAGCGTTTTGGAAGTCATCTGAATGGTAACCAGATCATTAAAATATCCACCACAATTATTTCCTCCACCAAATATTACAATTTTTGAATTGCTATTTTTCGGGTCTTTATGGCCAGTGATTGTAATTGCTGCATGACCAACTCTAGGACAGAGTGATGGTGGTGTTTGGATATCCGTCCATGTGCATGAATCTGTAAAAAAAATACAAATAGCTGATTCTAAAAATCTCAACAATAATGATCTAAGACAAAAACCCAACATAATTTACACTAATTTCTTTATACAAATCAATTAAAGTAATTTTTTTGAAAACTTTTGATTATTGTTGTAAGTTATCACTGGTAATATGAAAGCTTTCATTTCAATCTAAAGATTGTATATATTTAAATTACCAATTACAAATAATTAGTAATATTAATAATAATAAAATAGTAACTGTCAAACTATAAAACTAATTTTTTACAATACCATGTAGTTAGCACAAAAATCAAATCCTTTACAAGCCAAATAGCCCATGCAGACAGTGCTTATAGATCTCCAGTTTCTGTAGTGGTAAATGGATGAAAGACTTTGACTCTTCTTGGACAGGACACTAATCTATCACAGGTTAGCTCCCAGCAGACACAGGTACTCATTTACCTACCCCGTAAGGATGGAAAGCTGAGTTAGCTTAGGCAGAAAAGAAAATCACACTAAGATTCAAGTCTTGTCAGGCAAGCAGGACCTTGTAGTCGGAAGGCAGAGATCTTACCAACTGCACCAACCATCCATGCCCAGTGAGTACAAAAAGCTATTAATAATAAATTGAAACCTATAGAATATTCTTATCTAGAAATGATAGAATGTAAACAGTTGAAGACATACTGGTTTATGATTGCCTAAATGATTCAGTTAAGGTCGGAGTTGTCTTTTTCTTTAGTAAATTAAACTGTTGCTAGTGATTGGAGAAAAGCTATGGAGGCTGGAGAAAGTGAATTGTAAGTGGTGGTAGTTCAAATTTTGCTCTCGGAGTCAAACTGAAAAATAAATTTATCGAAAAAGCTCACTAGATTACTTGCTAACACTTAGGATTCCTAACCGTTCTTTTACAAATGTAAAATGGGTTTTAATTATTATAAAACCAAAACGCCAAGTAAAGGAGCTGTTTCCATGCAATTATTAATAATAATGTACTATTATTGTTAATATTATTAGGGGCTAAACAGGAAAGCCAATCAGAACACAATTTTTGTTTACAAAGTCTTAAATTGGTTATTTACAGGGAATTAAACTAAATAACAATAATAATAATAATAGCAATAATAATAATAATAGTAATACAATATATGTATAACATTGTACCTAGTTCAAATAGAAATGCATCTCCCAAGACCCGACTTCCATCAAACCCTCCATGAATGAATACTCTGTGCTGTGGTAAGGTGGTTGAAGTGTGCCAGCAACGAGCTTTGGGTGGAGTCCCCATCATTTGTGGGCGAGTAAATTCCATTAGGGCTGAAATGAAAAATGTAATCTACTATTTTAGAACATTAAGCAGTTTAAATACTGTTTAAATTTGTTATTATGATCAGTTATAACTAAACATAGTTGACAAAATTATAAAAAGCACAAACTGTAAACTAGATAGATTTATAAATTACCACAGAACTTTTTCTTTATACCTCAAACACTTTAAAACAAGATCAATGACTTTTCAAGCACTTTTCTCAGAAACATGACATTTTTCAAGGGCTTTTATTGTACTGAATGTCGTTATTGATTATCAGCGAGAAAAATCCCAAGATTTTCAGAATTTCTAGTGTCCTTCAACCCTGTTAACCAGTAGTTTTCTTTAGCAGCAGTTTAATGACATTTTTCATGTAAAATAACACTACATTTTCAAAGTTTGAAATGTGTTGAAACAAGGAAAGAAGTAAGTACCCAAGTCCAGAATGAACACATCATTGAAACACTTTGGAGCATCCCATCCACCAAATATAACCAGCTTTTCACCCAACAATGAAGCAGAGTGCCTGGAAATGAACAGTAGACCAGTTAATTGTAACAATACTCATGTACACTGATCATAACCGTTGTATGGATCCTTCATTCGTCCCCGCATGTATTAAAGAGTTTGACTTTAGGTTAAAATCAAATACTATTTATATCCACCTTTTTTGGTTTCAGTGACTACTTGCAATATGTTAACTCATAATATAATTAAATAATTGATAGTACATGCATTTTGATTGGTCTCTACTGTAAGTGTGTTGTTATAGTGCTATGAAGCATGAAAATGACATGAGAAATATGGTTACTTGTGTCCAGGTTGTGAGCATTAACAATTCTCATGAAAGAAATTAATACTGCCCTCTCAGGTTTTCACTGATCAGCTGTGAAATTCTGTTAATCACTTGCCTTGGTTTTCAACAGACTATGAAGGCATAGCAAACAAGTTTTATTATGTAGTATGTTTGTTTTATTTATTTCATTTTTGTTATTTTTGTTGCCCAATATGTTTTGGGAAACCAAAATAACTATTTTCATAATTTCGCTTAGTAAAAATTTTTGAAATTAACTATGGGTAAACATTTTTTCAATAAAAAACTAAACTAAACATTTTCGATCATATAAGATTATCATCAGAGTTAAAACTGAATAAAACTATGGAGTCTAGGTTAAAATATGTTCAAGTCAGCATAAATTAACTATAGAAGCTAATCTAGTTAGGAGTATATTTCAAAAGAACAAGCTCTGGTCAGAATAGAAAATTAATAAGAAATTTAAAACCTCCTAAGTGAGTTAGGTGGAAAAGGAGAAACTTACAGTTGAACGGAGATGTACTTATTAACACTGTGATCTTTAAATTTCTTTTTAGAGTAAATGAACTAAAATTCAAACTTTTGAAAATGTTGTCAATTGTGTTATATATTTGATTTTTATTAAGAGATTGATTGTGTTTACAACAAACACTAAACACGTGACTAAGGTACAAACATTTTATTTCTGTTATGAACAGACAAATTCTCATGATTTCTTATTAAAAAAGTTTTACAGTCAGCAGTGTGTTTCTTTAGGCTTGGGAAGTGGGGTACACTAAGTGGGAAAGCAGGTACACCTGGAGTGGGTACGAGGTCATCAAGCACCGAATGCTCAAGTATCTGGAGAGGTCTGGGGACATCAGCAGAATTATTTTGAACTTACGAGTTGGGGAAAACCGGTACAGCCGTCGAGGAACATCAGTATAATTTACCGGTGCACCGGCCTTAAGAAACACACTGCTTAAGCAGGACACCATTACATATTTGCCTTTTTTTCATCTTTTACTGAAGAAGGCTTAAGTAGTCTTGGTGCATTTTAGCAAATGCACACTAGTCGCGGCAAATTTTTCACGAATTTATTGGATTCATGGTGAAGTTTCTTCAAAGATTTTGTCAATTTCCTTTTTTTTCAAAGTGTTAAAATTTTAGCTGCTGTAAGTTTAAAGGGTACCAACAATATTTGTAATAAATTGAAGTGCATGATGTATTTCTGATTCAAAAATGTAGATTTTAAAAAGATCTGCCATCTGTATTTTGAAAAAAAATTATTACAAAAGGGGCTAGTAAAACCTTAAGGAGGGCGCCATATTGGACTTTTAATGCGGGCTCAGAACAGTTGCTCCTGACGTCACAACGTGTTTATCACTGGAAATGTTAGTGAAAATATAAAGTAGCGACATTTCATTTCAATAAAGCTATATCTGCTTTAAAATCACCTTCATAAAATGTTTACATTCTTTGTCAAAAAGAATGGAACGTAACATTTTAACGTCGTGACATCATATCGTGATCTTGTTAGATCGCGGGCGCAAGTATGGCGTCTTCCTTAGTCATGACCTAGCACATTTTTATATTTATATCTAAGGACACGGACCGAGAAATCGGTATAAAAACACATTTCTGAAATCTCAAACAGTTGTAACTTCATGTATCAAAAAATGATTTAGGAGTTCTGGTTCCCTGTAAAATGTGATTGGCTTTCTTAGTAAGATATCTGGATTTAACCATAAGGACCCATGTTTGATCCACTGTTATTCAAGATTAGAATAACTGTAATGATTATCCTCTTTTCTGCCACCTTTCAGTGGTCTGGAGGAGTTTAAGATACAAGGACAGCTTTATAAACGAGTAGTAGCTTCTGGTCAGGACTTATTTAATTTGTAACCATGCAAACTGTCGAGAAAGCAGTAAAATGATTGCAGATCTCTTGAAAACTATGATGTTTTTTTTTATTTTTATAGACATGTTTTTCATGTTTTGATGTGAGTCACTTCTTCGTCAGTTACAAGAACCAAAAAAATACGCGCTGAATTGTAGAATTGCATCAATGCACATTAACTGGAATAGGCCCAGTCTGAATTCTCAAGTAAAACAGTTTTATTTAAAGATTTTACTGTAAAGATATATTTTTATTTATGCACCTAATGTTGATATTTAACAATTAGACCTCGAGAACGAATGGTCTATTAAAACTTGTAGCCTGAGAGGTCTAATTGTTTTAGTATAAACCCTACTAATCTGTCAAAAAAGGATTTACAAATTAAATTATCGATGAAATCCTCTGATATTAAAGCAAAACGGGGCTCATTACTATTTTGATCCGCCATCTTTTCTCTACTAGTAGGCTATGACAAATAGACCTCTGGTAGAGTAGCCAATCAGAATGCAGGATGTGTGTTAGACCGTTAGTAGGTTTATACTAAATCTAATTATATATACAGTACTTGTAATTTTAGTATAAATGCAACGTTTTTGTTGTTCTTGTAACTGAAGAAGATATGAGGCATATTAAAACAGTCTGTAAAAATAAAAAATATTGTAGTTTTCTTGAGATCTGCTATTTAACAATTAGACCTCGAGGACGAATGGACTACGAGTAAATAGTCCATGAGGCCCTAGGCCGAATAGGCTATTCAAACTTGTAGTCCATGAGGCCCAGAGGTCTAATTGTTTTAGTATAAACCCTCTAATTGATCAATCAAAAAAGGATGTACACAAATTAAGTTATCGGTGAAATCCTCTGATATTAAAGCAAAACGGGGCTCATCACTATTTTGATCCGCCATTTTTTCTCTACTAGTAGGCTATCACAAATAGACCTCTATATTAGAGTAGCTAGTCAGAATGCAGGATGCATGTTTTACCGTTAGTTAGTATATACTATTATTTAATATCTCTTGTTTAGGGAGGAGAATCAAGGTCTTACAGATGACTACAAAAGAATAACAGAACAGTACCGAGAACTACAGAAAAAGTTTAGGTGCGTTTATACAAAATGTATCAATGAGATTAATTATTTATTCTGAATTAGTATATGTAATCGAACCTTTACTCGTTCAATATGGAATTAATTTGCACAAGTGTGTTTTAAAAAGAATCAAATTAATTCCATATTGAACGAGCAAAAGGAACGATTACTTGTTAATCATATAAGTAAAAAAGATATCAAAAAATGTCAGTGAAAAGAACAACGTGGCAATGACAACGTGACAATTCATGTGTGCACGAACAATTCATGCCTCCATTGTTGTCATAGAAATGTCTGCATTTTGATTGGCTTATTAGCTTGTGACAATTTATGTGTGCACGGACAATTCATGCCGCCATCGTTGTCATAGAAATGTCTGCACTTGATTGGCTTATTAGCTTGTGATAATTCATGTGTGCACGGACAATTCATGCTTCCATCGTTGTCATAGAAATGTCTGCATTTTGATTGCCTTATTAGCTTGTGACAATTCATGTGTGACTTCTACATTTTTATTGGCATATTAACTTTAAAATTGTAATTGCAGAAAATTACAAATTTCTGCACGGAATTACAGTGTTATTGTACTGCTCTTGGCCAATCAGAATCAAGTAATTTTTTCATGTACAGTATATGATTAAGGAGTAAATAAGCACACTGTAGCCTTGTTTTATTATCTGCTAAAATACAAAATAACTCTCTCCACAGGCACTTTCAAGCTACAGATGCGAAGAAATTCTATGACATCTGGGCAATGAATAAGGAATTAGTGGAAGAATTAGTTCACAAAGTTTTGGAGGAGGATAGAATTATCCATGAACAGCAACTAGGCCTCAAGTGGGAACCTCCAAATCTGTAAGACCTCCATGTGTTTTTGTGTTAAGGATTTAATAAGCAAATGCCGGGCTTAATTCTTTTAAAACCTTCCAGGGCTCCGTTCAAAAGCCCATTAGCGTTAATTCAGGGATGAATTTTAACCCATGGTCTTGTTTCCATCTTTGAGCTGTAAATTTGGGATTAACAAGTTTTCGCCTTGAAAATCTGAACAGTATTTATGAAAACCATCATGTTTTCCTTAATGAAGCAATAGCAGCTGTATTTTTTGCCTATAACCCAGGATTAAAGTTAACCCACCTTTATTTAACCCAGCCCAGAAAGGTTGAGTATTTAAAAGTCTTTGAAAGCCAAAACCGACTAATTGTTAACGACTGAGTATAAGTATGTGTTTTGCAGGCATTATAACTAGCTATGTTTAGAAACTGAATGTTGAATGTAATTGATAATGATACTAACGATATTAATTTGTACAGCACATTCATCCATGTAAATTTTCAAATGCGCTTTACAAGCAACTAACGAACTCATCAGTTGAGAGTCTTAGATTGTCCGCTACAGCGGCTCACATACATTTATCTATTAAGATCGCCTCTCAGCAGATTAGAAAGACCACACAATATTGGAATCGTTACCCACTACTCTTGACAATATATGTCTGGGTTCTTTTAAGTCATGGTCCATATTTCAGCACCTCATTGTTGTGTCGTATATAAAACTTTACAAAGGCCTTGTTAAGTATATTTTCTTCCTAAAGCCTTGCTTCTCCAACTTGGTCAATAAGCGCTTATTTCTTGTTTTAAATAATACGTAGCTCAAATGTTGATAATGCATAGCTCAAATATAAGGTTGATATAAGTAAACATAACTCAAATGTTGATAATGCATAGCTCAAATATAAGGTTGGTATAAGTAATGCATAGCTCAAATGTTGATAATGCATAGCTCAAATATAAGGTTGATATAAGTAAACATAACTCAAATGTTAATGCATAGCTCAAATATAAGGTTGGTATAAGTAATGCATAGCTCAAGTTCATGATGCATTGCTCAAATGTTGATAATGCATAGCACAGATATAATGTCAATATAATTAATGCATAGCTCAAATGTTGATAATGCATAGCACAGATATAATGTCAGTATAATTAATGCATAGCTTAATGTCGAGGATGCTCGAAAGTTGATAATGCATAGTTTAAATGTTAAACCATTAAAGCAAATTGGTTAAAATTATGCTTTGAATTAGTTTGTTTTGTAACTAAAAATAATTTTGTTTCATTGAAAGGGATTTCATGCAAGCCAGACAACCTGTGGCTGAACCGGATAAGCAAAGAATGTCTGCCAGCCAGATTGCTCATGAAATTATGTCATCTGGTAGGCCATTTTAACAATTATCTGTCAATTATAACAGTCGACTTAGTACCTCAGTTGGTAGAGCGGCGGACCAGTAACTTGAAGGTCTTCACTAACTCAAGACAAGCCTTGTGGCTTGTTAAACCAACGGCGTTGGTTTAACTTCATGTTTACAACTTATTTTTTTATTCATTTTACTTGTAAATGACATAAATGCAACATGTAGGACTAGAATGTGTGTTACCATATTTGGCGTTATGATGCTTTCAACCAATCAGGCTAAAAGAAAATAAATCTGATTTTGTGCAAATGTAAAGTTACATGTATAAACGCTTACTTATTTTTAATAGTTTGAATGAGGGCTGTTAAGCTCTTGAGAGACAAGTCACAAAATATAAGCGTGGTAGTTCTCTGCAAAATAAGTGAGAAGATACTAAACTAAGGTCTTTGCCAACTTCCTACCCAAATGAACCAGCAGCAAACCTTTTTATGTTACTGCCCCTCTACATAAAGCTATTACCCAATAGGTTTACAAGAGATGCATGTGGAGTAGCAAAGATGCTTTCGAGCAATCAAAAAAAGATAAACGGACGTTAACTTATTGAGACAGCTAAAAAAGTTTTCAATTGCTAATAATAGAATGTTTTAAAAGTTGTAAAGAAAGTAGCATAGACTTTGAAACAAACTAGATCCGAGCTTATTTTTAATTCCTTTTCAGCTAGCACAGAACAAGAAGAAGAAGATAACCTCAATCAGAGTTTTGATAGCCAGAGTTCCAAAGTAACTGAGCAACAACGACGTCTGAGGTCACACAAAATTTCAGCGAAAACTATCAAAGCAATTTTGGAACTGATATGTGATGAATCGGTAAAGTAAAGCTTTGTTGGCTTGTATTGTTGCTTCCAGTTTGTATGGTAGTTGTTTGCTGCAGTAAATGCTATAGAGCAATATTTGCAGTTAAGGAGACCAAACATAGAGGATATTACATGTCCGCACGTGGATATTGATAATAGTAATAATAATATAATAACTATTGTTTATACAGCGCAAAAATTCATTTAGAGATGATCTGACTATTGTGCTTTACATACTTAAATTAACATGAATATAATATGAAATTACTTATAGATATTAATATTAAATTTAAATACAATAGCCTAAGATATATGGTAAAATATCTTAAAAATAATGAAAGCTATCCTAACTAATAAATATATGTATATATGCTATATAGATAAAAATAGATTATAATAAACGACATTCATATTATTGGTAGGGAATTTTAAAAAGATGTCTTAAGTAATTTCTTAAATTTATTGATCAATGATCCATCTCTTATGTTTCGTGGAAGAGTATTCCACAAAGAATGAGCTGCCACCTCAATTTAAGCTCTGTCTCCGGATTTCCGTTTAGTTACAGCCTTTACATTTTCAAGGAGACGTCCATCGTTGTTTGATCATAAATTGTAGCTAAACTGTTTTCTAAGTTGGGCTAAGTCATTAATATATTATATCCTCAACTGTTCAAGTTAATATCGACTTGAGTACAAGAAAATTAAATTCGTATCCAGAAGCAGACCATAATAATGTTTTTGTCTTTTCAGGCAATAGGATTTCAGTTTTTTGGGTAACTGTGGGTTCCGTACCTTTATGGGAACCCGTTGGTATTTTTATTTTTTGGGTGGTGGTGGTGGGGAAGGGGGGAGGCTCCAAAAAATGATAATGGCACCGATTTTTGTGACGAAAGGCCTTATGAGGCCTCTCGTCACTATGTCATCGGTTTGAATGAGTGAATGAGTGAATGAGTGA
>JAOBAY020083800.1:0-18599 GCA_025331085.2 Zoanthus sociatus
TAGCAATGAATTCAACTTGAGGTTTCCAACTTAAATTTGAGTCAATATAAATTCCTAGATATTTGATGCAATGGGATTGTTTAACAGTTTCATTATTTATGGATAAATGAAAATTTTGCCTGATTTTCCTTTGCGGTGCATGAAAAAGAGTAAAGCTGGATTTATCTATGTTAATTGATAATTTATTGGCACAGAGCCAAGTGTGAACATTGCTTATTTCAGAGTTCACATTAGATTCTAAAGTATTAAAATCTTTATTTCTATAAAATAGATTTGCATCATCAGCAAACAGGTGGAACTCAAAGAGATCAGAGCAAAAGTGAAAGTCATTTATGTATAGAAGAAAAAGCAAAGGGCCAAGTACAGACCCCTGTGGCACTCCACAAGTTATATTTAGTTGATTTGATGGTACATTATTGACAATGGTTGTTTGCTTACGGTTACTAAGATAAGACATGAACCATCTTTTAGCTACCCCCCTTACTCCGTAATGTTCCAACTTGCTGATTAAGATCTTGTGATCAACCGTATCGAAGGCTTTACTAAGATCCAAGAAGATTCCACAAGAAAAATCATGTTCATCAACTGCTTTTTGTATTCTATCAACAATGCTAAGGATTGCATGATCAGTAGAGTGCTTTGCCCTAAAGCCAAACTGTTTATCAAAAAGTACTTTATTGCTGTCCAAGAATTAATTAACCTTTTATACCTACCTTTTTCTAGAAGTTTATTAAATATAGAAAATAAGGATATTGGTCGATAATTATTCAGAGAAAATTTTGAATCTTTTTTGTGAATTGGTATAATATTTGCCAACGTGAGATAGTTTGGCACTATACCTGTTGCAAAGGATGCATTAAATCCAAATTCTAGGGGTTTTGCCAAAACATTTTTAAGTAGCTTTAAAATTCTTGTTGGAATGCTGAAAGGGCATGCTGATTTTGAGCTGTTTAATTTGGAGATTTCTTCTTCAATTTCACATGAAGTAACGGGAAAAATATACAAGCTCTTACATACAGAAGTTTTCATAAAGTGGAGATGTGACGTCTCAACACTTGGTACAGAGTTTGCTATATTGTTTCCGATGTTTGCAAAGTAATTATTAAAAGCATCTGCTATCTTCTTTGAATCAGTAATTTCGATATCATTTTCGATAATTTTAGATATAGTATTCTTGTTTGTGTTTTGTTTCGATGGAATAATTTGTTTTATGCCTTTCCAGATTCTTTTGGAGTTGCCATTGTTTTTAAGAAAATAATTATTGTAATATAATTTCTTACTTATTTTTATCAAGTGATTAATTTTATTTCTATACAATTTAAACTTAGTGTGATAATAAGTGGATTTTGATTTTAGATATTTATGATATAATTTATTTTTTATATGAATAGATATTTTAATACCCTGAGTTATCCAAGGCTTTGAGTAAAATTTTGTTTCTTTTCTAGACAGTTTCTTTAGAGGTACATGTCTATCAATTATTTCAGAAACTTTCTTGTAGAAACAAGTGAACATCTCGGATGGATTAGACTCATGAGGAAATATGGAATGCCAATTTATTGAAGAGATTTCATCAATTAGAGCTGACTCGTTTAATTTAGAATAGTTTCTTTTATAAATATTAGATCCAGATTTCAAATTCAATTTCTTGTCAAAAACAATGAAGTTAGGTAAATGATCTGTGAGATCATATACTATATTTCCACTTATTATGTTATGTTCTAAAGAATTGAAGAAAATATTATCAATGAGAGTTGCAGAGTGATCAGTGATTCTTGTTGGCTGCAAGATCTGTGGTTGAAAGAAAAAAGAGCCAAGTGTATTCATGAAGTTTTCAGAGTCTGCATGTGAATCTGTTTTTAGTAGATCAAAATTAAAATCTCCCATAATGAGACAAAGTTTGTTCTCTTGATGTATTTTTTCAATTGTTGAGTTAAGGTAGTTCAAGAAATTTTCACTATTGCTATTTGGATGTCTGTAAATAATTCCACACAATAAATTTGATTGGTTCTTGGAGTGGATTTCCACCCAGAGTGCTTCAAATGCAGGCTCTGACGATGATATGTCAGAACGGATAATAAAGTCTAATTCATCTTTTATGTAAAAGGCTACTCCACCAGCATTAGAAAGACTTGGTTGGGATTCAAAGATGTATCCTTCTATTGTGGTATTCAACAAAGGGTCTTTATCATATTTTAATTTGGCCTCAGAAAGACCAATTATAGAAAAAGAGTTATTTAATTCAAAAAGTATTTGAACAAAATTATCATAATTGGCAGCCAAACTTCTGATATTACAATTAAGTGCAGAGAATGATTTCGAATTTGATGAGCACTCATTGATGTCAAGATCACTATGGAAATCATGAGGACTATAGTATTTAAAATTAGTATCAAAAGGCAAATTTAAATCAATATCTGAATCAGCTAAATAAGGAGGATCTGCTATTTCTGAAGTTACGGAAAGGAATGGCATATCATTCACTATATTCAACAATTCCTCAGTTCTTTCAGAAAGAATTGGACAATTAGGACAATTTGAATTAGTTGTATTATTCATTAAAGTCAATCATTATTTACAAAAAAAGATCAACTTATCTTGATAATAATCTTTTGATGTCATCTCCATTTTTGATGTGAATAATTTTGGTATCAGTATCCTTTCGTAGATAAACCTTCCCATTAGATGTCCAGATGAATTTGTACTTGAGAGATTTCTTGGCTTTCAATGCTTCTTTAAATAAACCTTTATTCACTTCTGTTAAGCTTTCATTGATGTAAATGTTGTTTGTAGCACTATAACCAAGGTCCTCCGTACTGTAGCCTCTAAGATCTTTTCTTGACGAGTAGAATTGCTCTTTAATATCCCTTCGGACGAATTTCACGATGATTGAGGGATTTGCTCTCACACCCTTGTATTTATAGTTCACAGGTAAACGGTGGCTCACTGAAATATCATCTTCCTCTACTGTTACACCTATAAGTTCTCCAACTTTAATTACGATGTCATTGGTATCTTCATCTTGCGATAAAGGAATACCATGTATTTCTACACAATCTCTTCGGCCATACTGTTCTAGATCGTTTAGCTTGTCACCCAAGTTTGACAGCTTCTGTTCGATCTGATTGATCGTCGATTTCAGGATTTTGCTTTCATTACAGAGTTCAGTTAGTTGTGAAACTTCGTCTGGTTTTACTCAAATGAGCCTAAACTTGCACACCTTGCAGAAAATGGTCGGAAGTACAACATGGTATCGGGGAATATGTGTAATTGAATTTTAACATAATTATTCACAAACTGAGTATGTAACCTAGTCGGTTTTTGGAAATCACAAACAAAAGTATTGTAAAATTTAAACTTGATGACTGGCTCAGCATTTAATGAATTCATTCATTTAACGATATGGGTTCTTGTTCCTTCAGATCTTCCATCGCCACTTTATTTTTAAGACTACGCTTTATAAAGTGGCATTTTTTGTTGATTTTCTCTTTGATCTCAGACCAGATAGCCTCTAGGTTAAGCTGTTTTGCAGGAAAAACAAACATTGACAAAGCTGAAAAAAAAAAAGGAAGATATTTAAAAAGATTATTTTACCATTGTCTTTGGCATTTGTTTTTACTGAACACATTAGTATTACTGTCCACTGTAATAAAACATTAATTTTAAATATTACCGATCGAAAACCATAAATAGTTTTGTGATTTTTTTGCATAATTTTATGATAACATATGCTGTCACTGGGAGTGCGAACAAGGTTTAGGTATGGATTAATTTTACTTTTTTAGAGTAGTTTTTCTTAATGTTCTAAAGCGCTTAGAGCTTTTGTATAAGCGCTATATAAATATTTATTATTATTTTTATAAATTGATTACAGCCAACGACCGAAGAGAGAACAAACAAACACTAATCTTACATTGTATACTTCTACCCGTACCTTTTATGACGTTGAGACGCGAGGGATCAAGGATTTCCTTTTTGAAATTTCCTTTGCAGTTTTAAGATGCCAATTCTTCTGGTGTGAAAAGGATTGCGAGAGGTTTTAAAGTCAGCAGGTGACGTCGGTCACATAGCTTGATCACTTCCAACACTCGTGGGACCTGATGAGATCTAATTCCATAATTAGCTAAAACATCTGCTGTAATGGATTCCACTATCTTAAGGTCGACTTTACATCTTAATCTGTGTGAAACATTCGGATTTGTGTTTGCATTAAAATTGTGAAGTCCGATCCATTAAAAACATAATTTTCATAACAAATATTGCCAGAAAAAACTTGAAATACGTTTATTTTATGTTAAAAAAAAACGCTCTAAGAAGCTGCTTTTGTTTATTCGCGTTGCCCCTAACAACGGGAGTCAAACGAAAAAAAATACGACTTTTAAGGCATGAATGCCTTAATGTAATCAAAAGGGGTCTGTCAGTCGACCGATCGACCGATCGATCATTAAACTTTCATGGCCAGGGTCCTTCTCATTTTGACTTGGCCGAGAGAAACCTAGGCTCTATTATACTTAAACTGGTTTTAACCTGGTTTTGTAAACTGGTTTGCAAATCATTACGCGTTGCGTCAAAAAAAGCGTCTTTTTGCATGCATGTTGGAAGAGGTTATTTGTGTTGAAATTTTTCCGTTTGTTGTAAATATTTTGAGCCCTCATACTCATACATTCTACGCACACACATTGACAATCAGAGTACACGCTAAAAATTTGGATTTCGAGGGCCAACGTGTTTTGGAAAGGTCTCTGTTGTCACTGCTATTAGGAACTGTAAGATCTGCTGATGTCCCAGATTCTGCCATTTATATCAATATATCTCTATATACACGTCTGATTCCGTCAAGCTAAATTAGCGGAAAAAGCAAGTATCGCCTTTATCTAAGAGTCGACAGGAAACAATTTGAAGTTCAATTGAACACAGCTGTGAACACAAGATGAGTAAATTGTAAAGAAAGTATATTAATTTTATTATCGTGGTTGGTTTGGCTTGAATTGTTCTGAATTTGTATCCTTCGATAATATCTCCCCTACTGTTCAGTTTTGAATTGTAAAAGGAAAGATATTGAATGCAATTTATGATACAAACATGGGTTCCATTATTTCAACAATTGCTGTAATGGTTTCTGCGTTTTATATTTCTAACTACACAGCAACAGGTAACCTTGAATGACCTTTGTGATTTATCTGATTTGAAGACTAAGTCCACATTTGAGAATTGTTGTGAAAAACGTCAGCGATTAAATTTCGTCTGTCGATCTCATTACGAAGAATTTTGTGCAAGTATTGTTCAGAGAAAAAAGAAGAATCACCAAAGATTTCGGTCTCGTGAACCAAGCCGAGTACCTCGGACACAGCTCGCACGTGTTGTTAGGAAAAGCAGGAAAAAGTTGCGATATTTAGTTAGAAAGATAATTTTAAGATATTTCCCACAGTCTTCTGGAATTCAAAAATATACCAAAGCATTCACTTTTGAGTGTACCAGCATGTATGGATATAATGTCCGATTTTGTAATAAAAGGACTGCCCTGGGAATCAGAATGAGAGACATTAATATTAAGGTAGCTAATGCCACTCCGAATGCTAGTACGAATGTACAATATGGTAATATATTCCCGCAATTGGAGCTAAATTTGTTTATACCTGTCATTCAGCTTAGAACATTGAAGCACAAAAAGTCAACTTTATTTTGTGTATATGTCAGTGGACAGGTATCCAAGGAACTAAAACACTACACGGTGCAGGCTTATCATGTATTTCGTTGTTTTCTGCTGTTCAGTGGAGATGTTGAACAAAACCCAGGTCCAGCAGATCACTACGAAAAAAACTCAATCTCATTTTCGACTGTTGTCAATGCAAATTCAACATCATTATTAGAAGCAAGGTTATCAGAATTAGGCAGAAGTTCCCTGAATGTGGGGGGAGATGGTGACTGTTTGTTTAGAAGTATTTCGCACCAGCTGTATGGGCATCCTAACAATCATTTTCATGTACGCACTCTTGGAGTTCAGTATCTAATTGATAATCCTGAGCAGTTCATAGAGAGTATTACTCATAATTCATGGCAAGAGTATTTGATTAATATGTCTCATGAGGGAACTTGGGCAGATGCAATTATAATTCAAGCAATAGCTAATTGTTTTAATTTGACAATTCATATTGCTGAATCAAGTGCTACTTTTACTCCAGTTACTGTTGTTTGTCCAATTGAACAAAGCAGCAGCACCTTAAATGTATACATTGGTCATATAGGTGAGACCCACTATGTTTCTACTGTTCCCATAGTATTCAACTTTCAAATAATCAAACTGTTGATCATAATTACTGTTTATTAGCATGTGTAAACAAGAAAATCAGAAAACCAGAAAAATTGCAGCCAGAAAACTCACAGAAGAGAGTACATGAGAGAGTATATGAGAGAATACAAAAATAAAAATAAAAGCAATGGTGCACAAATTAAAAAAATAAATAGCCAATCAGCAGCAAAACGTAAGGCAGAGAACCCAGAACATATTAAAGAAATTAAAAAGCGGTATGATCAAAAGCGAAAGGCAGCAAATGCAGAACATATCAAGGAAATTCAAAAGCGGTCTGCTCGAAGGCATAAGGCAGACAACCCAGAACATATTAGAGAAAGTAATAAAGTTTTTCATAGGAAAGGTATAATGAATGCTAACACTCTACCCATAGCAAATTCTGTTGCAAGTATCCTTTGTAGTCATAATGTGATCAATACTTCATCAGACAGTGAGAAATCACAAAGTAGCACAAATAAAGGAAATTTACAGTCTGTAATAATTGCATTTCACAATAACATTACATGTGGCCCAGAATATATATGTAATTGTTGTGACCAGTTGTGGTTCAGGTCCTCTGTTATTAAATGCAATACTACTAAATACGCAAGATGTTCATCTGAGATTCTCAAGTTATGCATCACTGGTTTGAAAAGTGTTGGCAACACAGAGTGGATTTGTAAGACTTGTAATTCAAATTTAAAGAAAGGCAAACTGCCAAGCTGTTCAAAAGCAAACAAAATGTGCTTTCCTGAAAAGGTAGAATTATTAGACTTGACACCATTAGAAGAAAGACTTATTTCACCATTTATGCAAATCCGTGAAGTTCCTAGAGGTGGCCAGTTATCAATTCATGGAAATATTGTCAATGTAGCAAGCGATGTAAATTCAACTGTTCAGTGCCTCCCAAGGCTTTTGAATGAATCTCAAACAATTCCTATTAAACTTAAAAGACGACTTGGTTTTAAGCATCAATATCAATTTCAGAATGTTAGACCAAAGAAAGTATTAGATGCAGTGACTTATTTAGTAAAATACAGTAAGTTATTCAAATCTCAAGGAATAGAAGTACAAAGATCTTGGCTGGATAAGATAAAATCACCTTCTAGCAATGATAAAGAGTGGCATGAGTTTCTTCAAAACACCACCGATTCCTCTACTTCTGATATAGATAGCAATATAAATATTCAGAAAAATCAATATAACTACAATGTTAATACTAATTTAGCTGCTGATGGCAATGCTGTAGTTTCTGATCAGAAAAATGAAAATGATGGTTGGTGTGAGATAGATGAGCGCCCCTCGGGTGTTACAGATACTCTGTTAGAAGAGCCAGATCCTACAGAAAGTTGTGATAGAATTATCAGTTTTGCACCAGGAGAAGGAAATAGACCATTAGGAATATTTATGGATAAAGATTCTGAATATTTGTCCTTTCCTACAATATTTTGTGGAAAACAAAGAGCTGATAACAATGACAGAAAGATCCCAGTCTCATACAGTACAATTGCTAAATGGGAGTTAAGATCCAAGGATAGAAGAGCTGCAATGTCTGTCCCAACTATATTTTTTAAGCTAAAAAAGTTACAGATTAAGCAAATTCTAGACAGTGCATGCATTTCTTTAAGAAAGTGTAAAACAAAAGGCAGAAAGTATACTGCTGGTGAATTGAAGTCAGAGAATTATATAAATAAGCTTGTGCACCTTGATGAAGGATTCAGGGTTTTGAGAAACTTAAGAGGCTCTCCGCCATATTTTGAAAAGTGCAAAAAAGACTTATTTGCTATGATTCGTCAGCTAGGAAATCCAAATTGGTTCTGCTCTTTTTCTGCTGCAGAAACTAGGTGGCCACATCTACTCAAAATTTTAGGTATAATTGTTAACAAAAAGGAATACACAGATGATGATATCAGTCAAATGACATGGGAACAAAAATCAGAGCTCATTCAAAAGACCCTGTTATTTGTGCCAGGAACTTTGATCACATGGTTCAACTGTTTTTCAAAGATATTCTTAAAAGTACTTTGATACCAATAGGAGAAATAGCAGATTATTTTTATCCAGTAGAATTTCAACAGTGGGGAAGTCCACATATTCATTGTTTGTTTTGGGTAAGAAATGCATCACAGTATGAAACGAATACTGATAAATATGTCACTTGTCAAAAGCCATCAGAATCAAGTGAAATGCATGATCTTGTAAATCTTCAAATGCATAGGCATGCCAAAACATGTAAAAAGGCAGGAAATAAAATATGCAGGTTTAATTTTCCATTGCCACCAATGCCAAGAACAATGATTTTGAGACCTCTTGATGAATACAGCTCTTTTGATGAACAGACTCGGAAAAGGATAGCAGAAAATGCAGAGAAATTAAAGTCTGAACTTGATAATATGAAATATGGCGAAGATATCAGTTTCAAAGACTTTCTTGACAAATTACAATTAACTGAAGAATGTTACTTCATAACTGTGAGACACATGTTAAAGCGCAGTACACTATTTTTGAAAAGGTCACCATCAGAAATATGAATCAATAATTACAGCAGTGACTTACTGAAAGCATGGCAGGCAAACATGGACATTCAGTATGTACTTGATCCTTATGCATGTGCCACATACATATTGTCTTATATAACAAAAGGACAAAGAGGCTTGAGCAAACTTCTTGAAAAAGCATCTGAAGAAGCAAATCTTGGCAATAAAGATATTTCTAATAAGTAAGACATATAGGAAACAAATTTCTAAATGCTGTTGAATTAAGTGCTCAAGAAGCTGTGTATCTCATTTTGCAAATGCCACTTAGAAGATCTTCTCGTAATTTTCAATTTCTCAATACCTCTCATCCAGATGAAAGGACATTTTTGTTAAAGAATTTAGAGAAATTAAAGGAATTACCAGACAATTCAGTTGACATAGAAAGTGATAATATTATCAAACGTTATCAAAGACCACGGCAATTGGAGAGGTTGTGTTTGGCTGATTTTGCTGCTTGGTTTAAGTGTGTCAAGGATGAACACTGTGATTTCAAAAGTGATTTATCACCAACTGCTGCATCTGTTGCTGATTTTCTTCCAGAAACTAGTTTTGATGATTGCAATGATGACGACCCTGTAAATCATGCTGAAATGGATGAACCACAGTGCAAAGAGGATCAATATGAATTAAGAGGATTCAAACTTGTTAAGCGAAAGAAACCAAGAATAATTAGATCTGTCGGATACAATAAAAATAAGGATCCAGAAAACCATTACAGGGAGCAAATTATGCTTTACTCACCATGGCGAAAAGAAAGTACAGATTTGATTAGAGATTGTGAAACCTATCAGGAAAGGTTCGAGCAGATTAAGGATGATATTCAGGAAAACAAGTTACAGTATGAATATCATTCAGAAATACTAGATAAAACAATGGAAATCTCAGAAACATAGAATGTAATATGTTTAATGATGTTGCACCAAACACAGAACACATTAACTTACAGGATTGTTCTGTTGGAAAGAAACCTAGTGAATTACTTGGTTGCTTTGACCCTGGAAATGAAAAGCATTATAGCCAATATGATCTGCTTGACGACATTGGCATTTTCCCTAGGCATGTTGATCAGGAGGAAGTTGCTGTGAGGCGCATGTCTGATGATGCTTTTCGAAAACTTGTGCGGTCACTGAATGAAAAGCAAAGGCAATTCTTTTACCATGTGTTGCATTTGATCAAAACTAAAGATAAACCTTTGTGATTTTTCTTGACTGGAGGTGCAGGTGTTGGTAAAAGTACAGTCACAAATGCGTTAGTTGAAGCATTGATTAGACATCTAAACAGTATTGCAGGTGAAAATCCAGACGATGTTAAAGTTCTGAAAGCAGCACCAACGGGTAAAGCGGCATTCAATATAAAGGGAAATACTTTACATTCAGTCTTTACGATACCTGCTAACAGAGGTTTTCAGTACTGTCCTCTTGATAGTGACAGAATAAACACCATGACAGCACAGTTTCGCAAACTAAAAATATTACTTATTGATGAGATTTCTATGGTTGGAAGTGGTATGTTCAATTTCCTGAACTCAATACTACAGCAAATAATGGGAACAAAAGAACCTTTTGGTGGTATCAGTATCATTGCTGTAGGAGATCTCTTTCAACTGAAACCAGTTTTTGATTGCTGGATCTTTGAAAATTCTAGACTCAATTACAATGCAGTAGCTAATAATATTTGGAGATAGTATTTCACTTTGTTCGAATTGTCTGAAACAATGAGGCAAAGAGATGACAAGAAATTTGCAGAGCTTCTCAATCGCTTGAGAGAAGGAAAACACACCCCAGATGACATAGCTATTTTAAAAAAAAGACTTTTGCATTTGCATCCAGACCAAGAAATTTACCCAATGTATATAACACATTTATTCACCAAAAATGATTGTGTACAGAAACACAATGACACCATATATGCTCAGTCAAAGGCTGATAAAACACAGATTAAAGCAGTTGACATCGTAGTTGGAGATATTTCTGACAACCCGAAGGAACAAATTAAACATAAAATCCCAGATAAACCAAATAAAACAATGGGTTTATCTACCTTAGTATCAATAGCAACTAAAGCAAAATATGACTTATCAACCAATGTTGATGTAAATGATGGACTCACCAATGGTACAGAGTGTGTGATAGAGAACATAGACTACCGTGTTGAGAATTCACCTAGGCCAAGTATTATTTGGGTATCTTTTCCAGATCCTGACATAGGAAGAAAACAACGAAGAGAGCATGCTCATTTGTACAAAAAAAAATACAAATAGGAACTGGATACCCATTTTAGAGGTAACAAGACAATTCAGTGTTACCAGGAATAGTCAGGTAAAAATTCTTCGTCGACAATTTCCACTGAGACCATTGGCTGCTAAAACAATGCACCGTTCTCAAGGTGACTCTTTAGATGCAGCAGTTGCTGATTTTCCACCAAACACAGAAGAACATGTGCATTATGTTGGTATGAGCCGAGTACGGAACAGTTCTAAATTATACATTCTAAATTTAAATGAAAACAAAATAAAAGTCAGTAAAAAAGTTCAAAATGAGATGAATAGGCTAAGAAGTGAAGCAATCCTTGTACCATTGGCAACCTTGCAAACTCTAGACTCAACAGCTGCCAATTTAATAATCTTGTTTCACAACGTCCGCTCTCTTCATTTGCATATAGATGATGTCAAAAGCAACTATAACATTCCAAAAGTTGACGTTAATCTTTTGTTGAAACAAAGCTTTGCTTATTCGATGCAGATAATTTGTTTGAGATTCCTGGATTTAAACTTTATCGAAATGACTACAATCAATCTTTTATCAGAACTGCGTATGAAAGTGCAGCATACATTAAGAATGACTTGACATGTTCAGAAATTCCAAGTAGGTTTAATTTCAATAACATAGAAATTACTGTCATAGTTGTCAATGAACCAATTTCAAATCTTCATATTGTTGGTATTTATCGTTCCAAAACTAAGGCTAAATTTTTAGAGTTAATTGATGCCCTGAATTATCTTCACAAATTAAAGTTCACAGATCCAAGTGTACCCACTGTAATCCTAGGCGATTTCAATGTTAATCTATTAGAAGACAATGAAGAACAAAAAGCATTAACAGAATATTAGTAGTGAAAAAAGGTTACAGACAGTTAATTAAGCAATACACCACTGACTACCGTATACAGATAGATCACATCTACACAAACATACAAAATCTTGTGAAATCTTCTGGCACACTGGAGTCTTACTATAGTGACCACAAACCAATATTTGCTTCCTTTACAGCTCCTTAAAAGTGTAACTTTTGATACAATTTAAGCAATTTTAAAACAACTAGTTTTGAAATAATATTACTAATAGTACAGTTGCTATAAAGTAAAATTGGTGCTTAATTTATATTAGTCCAGATAACAAGAAGCTTTCAAAAAGTGTACACTGGGTTGCCTGTTTTCCAAATTGATGTTTTACAGCATTAAAATGGGATTGTTTTTATAAACCAATTTATTAGAGATTGTAAATTGAGTAATAGCACATTAAATTCACATATTCACAACTTCGACATAAAATAATTTCAGATGGCTTGTGGTAATATTAAACTACTAATTACTATTATCAAGCCAAATGATTCTTGGGGAATTTTGTTTGATTGCAAGATTTTCTATTTTTATTTCTATTTCAAAGAGTTAAATATTCAATCAGTTTCAGAACATTTCATCAGCATTTATAATAAACAGTGCTTCCAATTCTTTAATTTTTCCCATATTTCCACAAAAACATGTACTCAGTTACTCCATAATGTGGTATTTTGTTTTTCTATAGAAATAAAGTTTGTAAAGCAAGTCTAGGCTCAACACTTGATTTTGTTATCTCTCAGCCACCAGAGTGCATGATGACATGTGCAGCAGTGCTCAACCTATAATTCAACTTAATAGTCCTTAGGCTACTAATGTTTAAAATTTACTAGCCAACAGTCATCATCTGGTAGTTAACCCTGAATTTTCAGCACAAATATTGCTAATTTTGCTATTGATTTTTTTCTGAGATATCTAAAATCAATTGGTTTTTTCTGTCACAATCAACTAGAAGTGATTATTTTCTTTATTAGTCTTTGCATACCCTCTTCTAACTTGACTAGACCAAACCCCATTTTTTACTAGTCCAGGACTACTGCTAACGTTGGACAGTGTGCAGTATTTATTCAACTGCTGTTTAAATTTATCAATGAAACACATCAACAATTTGTAAGCGTAACAGAGAAAACTTATTGGATTTGTGATAGCAAATCCAACAAAGAAACATGTATCAGGAGTTAAATCAGCCCACATGGAGACAAAAAACAAAAAATATGCCACAAATAATTATTATACACTGAATTTAATACTGACCTATAATTTGACCTTGAGAAAAGCTGTGGACATACCATTGTCAGCTACACTGTAATTAATATTACTAAACTTTACTAAATATTTTTAACTCGAAGATCATTTCAGTAATATTTGAGGTCTACATCTACACCTGTTTTCTGCGATATCCCTAGTGGACATAATGCAGGTGGCATTAGAAGTTAGATAATATTGCATTTGCTTGTCAACCATCTCAACTAAAATGAGCTGCAGATATAAACTTTGAAGTCATTTACAACAGCATGTCTGTTTTGTAAGTCATTCATTACAAATACAATCCATGTGGCTGCAAACTTTGATATTTATAAATTTTGGTTGTATGTTGAAATTTATTTTTATACCTGTAGATCAAGGAAAGATTCCATATTTTATTCATAATTTTCACCTTATCTTCACTTCAGGCAATTTGTCAGTATGATATCCTCTTCTGAGCCAGTATTCGTGCGTGAGATAATTTAAATTTGATAATCTGATGCAACAATATGATTTTCTTGTGGAGGAAACAAAAAAAAAAGAAAAAAACCAGCCCCATTTTAAGACTGGTTTGCCACAGGCAACCCAGTAATGACATTAATTTGGTTTTCTTGAGGGCCCAAAAGGCCCCAAAGGTAAGTAATATTTTAATGTTTATTTATAAAATCTGTTAAGTGCCCAATCTCAAATAAGTACCTTCAAAGCTTAGGATTTATATTAGCACTTCTACCGTCCATTCAATAAAGGATGATGGACTAAGGTATATGTAACATATATAAGCTTATTTTTTATTTTTGCACATCCAACATTTATCATTTAATATCTTTTTTTATAAAAAATGTAATCTATATTAAATTCGTAAGACATGTTCACTTTGAAATAACTATTTTTGAAGCTCCTCTGTTGAAGTTGTGTATAAATATAGTATTGTTTATTGCCTGTTGTATTCGTATCAAATACCTTTGTTACTTTCTTGTCACATGTTACTGTAGGTTGTGACTTATTAGACCATTTAAAGTATCTTCTATAAAGCAGAATTAATTACAATTTCATTTTTACATTGCCTAATATAACTCACATATTTTCATATTATAGTTCAGATTGCCAACAGTGGTTTCGTCACTCTCAGATAGTCAGCTTCACTTACAAACAATTCCCACAACGTCATAACTGCAAACAATGCAAGCTAATGCAAGACTTGAATTCTGAATAATGAAAAGTTTGTCTTCCATATAGAAAATATTTGAATCACAATATTGCATGGCAGTGCCTGCGAAAACACTACTGAGCAATATTACTATGAAGAAACAACTGCCATTTACTATCATCTGATGACTGCAAAATTGGTGGCCATTTAACTGATGTAGTTTACTACTTCATTTCACCATTATTCCATTTTAGATGAACAGCATTGGTACTAAAGGATAGTTCAGAGTTACACAATATTGTTTTTAAAATGTAAAATCCTATGACATGCCTGCTGTAAATAATGAAAATAACTCATTATTACCCCATACAAACTATACTTAGATAGTCTGTTGCAGTTTCTCTGGCATTATCAACAAAAACAATCTTCATCTCCAGAATATACATTGATAAACTTTTAATAGAACTTATAGATTTTAAGATCGATACATGTTTTGCAAACTTGCCAGTAATGAAAAAGATATTAATCAACAACATATTCACTGAAATGTAAAAATATACATGCTTTTATGTTATTTGACAAGCATGTTACTATTTTAATTTGTATATTGTACGGTTTTGATGAACAACAAACTTTTATATTATATTTAAAACTCTAGTAACTCATGTTGACTCTAAATCTTCCCCCTTTAGTCAAACGATGCAAAAAACACAATATCACTGTTGCTATGGTTACACATATAAAAATTATTGTGCCTTATGATGCTAAATTAAAATCATTAAGGTATTGATTTAAGTTGGAATAAATAAACACGTTTTCGAATTATGTAATTGCAAACTTAATAGTACTCACAGATGGTCAATACCGATAAGCTAAGTTTAACAAATAAATTCATAATAGAGAAATAAAGTTGGTGTTACTCAATATTAAAAACACAAAAATGGTTAGTTTGACTGAAATAGCCTAGTCAATGACACCAAATGACACCAGCTGCACTCAGATTGATAATTTATAAAAGAAATAAAAAATATTCTCCATATCATAATGTCCAGGTCACAACCTCTACAAACTTGAAAAAATTCTTCAGCACGTGTGAACCCTCAACAGCATTCCAGATTTTCACTAAGTCTCTCTCGAAAATATTTGCAATGGCTTTCATAACGATATGAAAACACGTTTTTTTATGTTGTACGTCAATTGTATTAGCCAGTGAAAAACTGAGATAAGCTGATATAACATATACCATTTCTCCAACCTTCAAAAAACCAAAAACTGCTTAAACAATACACTACAGCATGCCGAACGCACTCCATAATCTCTGATTACTCAGTCCTAGTTTTATTTTTTTTTTATTCATGACTTCTAAAATGGCAAATAGGTTCTAAGAAACCCCTATATTTTAATTTTTTTCCTCTAAAAGTACGAAATTGAACTTCCCAAACAACATCACCTACTCAAGCGAACACAAGATCAAGATCAGAGATTACTCTTGACATTGTTTTCATCACACAATGGCTACGTCACACAAGGTCGTACAGCGTGTACATGCACGTGGACAAATATGTTCCGACGTAATGTACTTTCACTTAGCGCTCTAGATTTCAGCCAATCAAACTAAATGAGCAATTACTTTCGACACCCTTAAATGGTCCAAACCCGCTCTCAGATGCAAAAGTTGTCAACATGTCTGCCAGTTGGAAGAAAGGGAAAGTTAAGAGTATTTCAAAAACATCACGTACGACTACGCTTCTTACAGAAGATGTCTCTGGGCCTTAAATAATTTCGTTAGAGGCATCTCCGAAAGGAAACCAACGCAGTGTGCCCTCTCTACCTTCAAACAATGCAGAGGAAACGAAAATTCCACAGCCAAAAGCCGCGTTCGTCAACTCGACGACTCGTGTCAAAGGAACACAAAATGACAATCATGATTTTATTGCTTATGTCCATAATCTATCGCCAACGAAACGCAATAAAAACGACACTATGGACTACTGCACGTTGACACTACAAACTAACGAAGAATCACGCAGAGAAGCGTTGCTCTACTCAAAAAGCAAACGTAAAATTCTCGACGATAGCCAAATATCGCACACTCTGATAAAGATACAAAGACACACCTACACTGCTGATGGTAAGAAGGTTATAATAAACGACATCACTAACATTACAGTCCCAAACCAATCTGAATATTTCTTCCAGTTCAACGAAAGTTCTTCTGCTTTTGCAGCTCCATTTCGTTCAGTTGCAGAAATTTCAGCTGACTGTAACGAGTGGGACCAGATAGCCGTTAGGGTAAAAGTGGTGCACATCGCCAACGTGGAAGTGGGCAACAATAAGAAATTGAAATTGACGAAAGCCACATTGGCAGATAAAACTGGGACAATCCAGTTCGATGTCTGGGAGGACTTCAGCAAGCAGATCCAAACAGGGAAAGTGTGCGAGATTTCGCTTGTTTAAGTCCGTGTGTGGAATAAAACCAAAAAGCTCGGAACCTATTGCTCCGTGTTTGCTGAAGTAAAGGATGAAATGTTGTCTACGATCGAAGTCACACAGGACCAAATCAAATCTAAAACTGACGAAGTCACAGTTGTCGTTGAAAGTGTAGAGATTGTGGAAAGAGTAGAGAAATTCATCAGTTGCTGTAATCCAAGCTGTTCCAAGAGAATTCTACAAGGAACTTCGGCCACAGCAGTACATTGTGATAGATGCGGACATACTGCGCTCTGCAAAGTGCAAATCACATCTCTGTGCTAAGTTGATTTTGTCTGTTAAGGAAGATAACATTTACCTCACTGTATTCGAAGAGGTACTGAAAACTGTAATTGCAGGAGACTTGGCTTCTTACACAGAGCTCGAGATAGCAGAGATGCTTCTCCTTCTTGAAAATATCACAGTTACTTACGATGCTACAACCAAAGTTGTAAAGCAGATCAAATCTACTTGAAAAAAAAACTGATTATTTCAGTAAACATTCAGTTACCGTTCCTTGTTGAAATTTGTTGTATTACAGTTACTAAATATATCTTTTCACATTTATGTTTCTTTTTAAACTTGAATTTTTAAAAATTTCGTTATTTGCAAAAAAGAAACGTACTACTATACTACTAGTTTGATACATTATTGATATTCATACTCCGTTATCGTTCTAAAAATTCTGCACTGACAAAGTTTGAACATTTATTGATTTAATTGTAAAGTACTTTGTAGCTTTAAACTGTATTTTTAAAATAAAAGTTGAGTTACAAAAACAGATTTGGTTATTGAAGTATTGAATTAAGCTTAGAAAAATATAAATAGTTTAAAAATAAGAGAAAGGTAAAATTTTCTCACGGAGCAAATAGCCCTTGCCTTTATGAGTGACTTGATGGCTCTCTAAAGTCCTTAAAAACCCAAAAAGGTTCTTAATAATAGCAATATTTATTGAGGATACTAATGTAACGTACATGTTTTACAAAAAAATCCTCAAAAACAAAACAAGCGTAAAATATAAAAACAAAAAATAATAAAGCAAAAATATATGGGAAAATAGAAAATAACAAATCCCCAACCAACTAACCCCCCTCCTTAAGTTGATGATTAACTTTAGAATGTAAGCTCAACGTCGAATGAAAAACGTTTCATTTATACTAATAGCTCCGCAAGCAAATCAGTTTAAGTATAAGCCCATTTACTTTAAAATACCAAGAAAAGAGGAAAAATAGTTGACTGCTCGTAGTCTACAATTTAACAAGAGCTTGAAAGGAGTCAAATTTAAAAATAGAACGCGGTATTGAAAAAGAAAACAAAGCACTGCCTTTAGCATTAACAACCTTCAATCCAGCAAAACCTAATATTAAACAAATATTGTACTTAATCGAAAACTAACAACAATAACCGATTGCGATAGTGTTACAAAAGAGCAGACTCCCTCAAAGACACATGAGTGCTGTAACAAAACAAAACAGCATTCTAAGATATGTCGCGTAGGCCGGTAACTCCACTATAACATATAAGTTCTGTCCCATTCTTTTTGTCGGGAAGTTTTGTAAAAATATTTTCTGTCGCGATTTTAGTCGTCCCAATTTTTTTGTCACAAAGTTTCGTAAAATTTTTTTCGTCGCAAAGTTTTGCTCCAAATTTTTTTGCAGCGAAGTTTTTGTTAAGAAATTTTTTGTTGCGAAGTTTTTCTCAAAATATTTCTCGCGATATTTTGAAGGCACTTTGTAAATAAGTGTAAAACAGCGAAATAAGCTTATTTCCAGCTTGTGTGCGCAACTCTACAATCTTA
>JAOBAY020083801.1:0-10620 GCA_025331085.2 Zoanthus sociatus
ATACTAATGAGCTCATTCAGGAATGTAGTTTATCCATACTAATGAGCTCATTCAGGAATGTAGTTTATCCATACTAATGAGCTCATTCAGGAATGTAGTTTATCCATACTAAATGAGCTCATTCAGGAATGTAGTTTGTCCATACTAATGATATCATTCGGGAATGTAGTCCATCCATACTAATGAGCTTATTCAGAAATGTAGTTTGTCTATACTAATGAGATCATTCGGGAATGTAGTTTATCCATACTGAATGAGCTCATTCAGGAATGTAGTTTGTCCATACTAATGAGATCATTTAGCAAAGTAATTGTTCCATACTAATGAGATCATTTAGCAATGTAGTTTATCCATACTAATGATCATGAGATCATTTAGGAAAGTAATTTATCCATACTAATATTCCAGCGTTTTTTAACTTACCAGGAAGGATGAAAAGTTGAGTTAGCTAGGGCGGAAAAGAAGGTCGCACAAATACTAAATAATCGGCAGAGCCGGAATCGACCTAGAAATCTTGTAGTCCGAATGTAGAGATCTTACCATTTTACCAATTTGGAAATATTTTCTTGCGCGTGTTGTTAAAATTGCAATAATTTCCCGAGCTTTTTAATTTGGCGAGGGACATTTGGTAGGATTTTGACAACATGGAAATGAAATTATTTGTGTATGTTTTTAATTTTCCATGGGCGACAAATTACCGTTATCTTTCATTAATGCTTTACGGGCATCTAATTGTTCAAAAAAAATTTTTAGTCCACTTCTGGCACCAAGCAGAGGCAAGGATATTGCTCTAAGCAACGGAAAGGAAGTGATTTTTTAACCTAAAAGAATGACACCAGAACCACGGTAGCGCTGGCTTCGGTTCACACCTAACATTACCCCAATAGCCATGTAGAGGAAGAAAGAAGAAACACCACAAGAATGTTAACCTTTCCAGTATGACACGGGGGTCGGGAGGCTGCGGCAGGAATTGTATGTTGTCACCTAACCCAGGTGAAAGAATGCTGATAGGTTTGATAAAAGCGAAAGAGATATTTGCTTAGAAGTGGCTGATTATAAAAACGTGTATTTGGTGCCTGTGGTTTCAATGAGCAGGGTACTCAAAGAAGAAATATAACATTAAAAAACGTTTTCAAGGTTCACGCTCTTATTACTTTTCTCTTTACGGCGCGTTTAAGGCCAGAATATGAAAGGCCAGAAGATGGTTGACCATTTTTTCTTTCAAAAAACGCGCAAAACACCTAATTAACCGCGCTTACATATTTAAAGTGCCGCTGCCCGCAGATTGTAGGCGTCAACAAGTTGTATATCTCTAGATCAAGTCATAGTTTTCTAAAAAAAGTCTGGTATTTCCAAAAATGTTACAAAAAGTAATGGCTCAATTATCTGCGGATAAGTGGAGCGAAGCGGAATGCCTAAGAGCTGATAAATGGTTCCCTAAATTCCCTCAAGACCAAAAGTGTACGAGTTATGCGATTGAAAGAATGTGTGATGTTGTATTTGCATATCAGTATTTAAGCAAAAGGAGAAGAAGAAGAAGTCTGTCATTGCGGTCTAGTTCTCAAACGTTTAACCATTTTAAAACTGTATTAAGATTTGGAAATATCGATTTATATGATGTTGTGTACGTGTGTGTGTAAACGAGGAATTAAATGGGATTCGGCTCACTTGGTAGACCAACACCGCATTTCAGTTCTTGATTAGTTTCAGGTAGGGAAAATTCAGGAAAACATTCTATACATTTGCTCGAAAAGTTGTGTACTTCTACAGAATGTCGTTTAGATCTACAAAAGGTAGTGTTCGCTAAAATAAGTTGCAGGTTTATCAAGTAGGAGTTATATTTTTAATCAAGTCCGACCTTTTATTTATATGGTATGTACTTCTAACGGTACGTAGTATAGTTTTACGACAAAATGCATTTGTTTTCATAACAAGAGTTTTTGTCCCTATCAACAACAACAACAACAACAATATCAACGCACCATTACATTACTTAGGATACTGAAATTCAAAGTGCAGAAGAATCAGAAGAAATTGATAAAGAAACTTCAAGCCAAAACAATCAGCAGAATTGAAAAATAAAATAACTTATAATTGCTCAACAGTGGCTCTGACGATAAAATATATATAAACGGATTGGAAGTTAATACATTTTGCAAGAACCTCAACATTCCCAAACATTCATATCATAATTTTTTATTTGTAACCATGCAACATGGAAAAGATTACCTTACAACATTTTTTTCAATACTTACTTACTTGTTGAGGCTTTAGAACAGAAGATTTTCTCTGACAGCAAGACAGTTCAGAAAGAAGCCATGGACTTATATTTATGAACTGCGTTTAATTTACTATAATCTACTATATAATTGCAAAAATGTTATACGAGGCAGTAATGTCATAGGATTGCTATAACGTGTCTCTGACTTGTTCAAATAGAAATGTGGTATCTACAAAGCCAAATTGCTCTAGCAAGGAAAGGAAAATTTAAGCACGTCATTTCAACAGTGTAATGTTTATTAGTTATGTTTGTGTCTTGTTAACTTAAAAAGCTCGTTTAAATAAATTTTGTTAAATTCTTTTTATAAATTCACATTCATATTCTGTGCATTTGAAGATGAAGTGGTTGGCACAGTCCCTAAGATTCGCATAGCCCGGAGTTCAAGCCGGAAAGTTGGACATTTGTATGAAAGTAAACTCAGTTTTTCATTTTTACTAGTTTGTCTGGAAACTTAACCTACGATGGAGTTTAAGAGAATTGGGCATTTGTATGACCTACTCTTCAGTGAAAGTTAACCAAGCTTTTCATTTTTAGGAGTTTCGTCTGGGAATCAAATTTAAAATGGTTTGCGAGAGTAACAGAGAGTTGGCCATTTCAGTAACGTTTCTTTAGTCAAAATCAATTCACTTTTTCATTTTTACGAACTTACTCTGGGCACCTAACTTTCGTTGGAATACCAAGAGTGTGAGAAAATTGGTCATTTGTATGAATTTCTTTTCAGTCAAATTTAATTCAGTTTTTCAATTTTACGAACTTATTCTGGACACCTAACCAGCGACGGTTTATCAAGAGTTCCTCAAGAGTTCCAGAAAATTGGACATTTGTATGATTTTTTTCCTGTCAAAGTTAACTCAGTTTTTCATTTTTACAAGTATCATCTGGGAATCTAACCTACAAGGCATTAGCCAGGCTACTAGCTAAAAGGTTGGACATTTGTATGAACTTCTTTCAACTGAGTCAAAATTATAAGTAACTCAATGTTTTTTACAAGTTTTTTATTTTCTGGGAACCTAATTTAGAATGTATTAGCAAGAGTTTCAGAGAGTTAGCCTTTTGAATGAATTTTCCATACGATTACACGTTTATGATATCGAGGGCAAAATTTTTTGCGCGCTTTCTTTAATTAATTCTAAACTTATCAGATCAACCAATTTGTACTCTTCAAGGAGTTGTTCGACTTAACTTGCTGCTGCCTATACTTCTGAAACACGTTTATCCAATTTTTCGTACTTTTTCTAGTATTTCTGTTTTCAATAGAAAACATATATTTAATCTATAAGACCGCTTTTATCAACTTCGGCAAACCGCAAAAACAACATTTCGCAAACCAGGACCAATCAATGCTAAGTAATTTTGCCGTCAATTAATAATGGTAATAGGACTGCGTGGAGTCCAATTCGGTCTGTAATCATACGAGTGATTAACAATAATAATAATCATTACAATTTCCAAAAAACAAAAAAGTGCAATTTGAAAACTTGCTTTTAATTGCAATTTTTCATTTATGGTATAATTGAAAAATTTACATCGGGGAAAATATTTTCTGTAGAGGCAATGTCTAAAGTTACAAATTCTTCCAGTTTCAAAAAGTTGCTGAGTTGCTATAGTGATTGTAATTTATGTTGTGATTGGTGGATTTAGCTGAAAGTAATAAAATGATTGGCTCAAGAAACTGTCTAATTACAGGTGTCCTGTTACAGCAACGGTCCGATTACAGGCGTCGATTACAATTATGCAGATTAATTAGTGCAAAATACAGCAGTTTATTTACCAATCACATTTGAAGAAATTGTAATTGCTGTGATTAAAGAAAAAAACCCTTCCTCTATGCAATCAGCACCGAGTAATTTTGCCCTCAAAGAAAAAAGCCTTTCCTCGTGAACCAATCAGCATTGAGTAATGTTGCCCTCTATATATTATAAGTATACAAATTCCTAGTAAATAATACAAAAACACTCACCATATCAGAACCATTCGACTGGTAGATGTTCCAAATCATAGTGGTCAAAGAGAAACTGAGTTTGTAACGTTCAAAGAATGCTATGAGTTGTCTGCTTTCGGTAGCTACGCCACAGATCCAACTAAGGTTCCTCAAGTCAATTTGAAGAAACTCGTTGTGGTTGTCTTTGTTTTTAGGACGCCAGCCATAGCCTGGTCCATTTAAACGACCATTCTTAGCAGCCTTACTGTCACTCTCCTGCGACGATGCTGTGAAGCTAGAGTCCGGTAATGTTCCTCCATAATACGCTCCAAGCGAAGGAGCATTGGCAATCAGGTAGTCTAGGAAATATCAAAAAGATGTTAAGAATTTTTTTTTCCCTGTAAATTTACAATAACAAACATAATTAAATACTCATTGATGTCTCTGAGGGAAAAGTAATCTTGTCACGTCACTCCTGAACCTCATCAACAACTGACGTCATCCATCAAGTAATCAAAGGCACTGTGAGTATATGTTTTATACAACAAAATTTTTGCATTACACAAAATTGTATAGCCAGTAGCGTTGATAAATCAAATAAGTAAGAATAGAAAATACTTCCATCTTTATTGTTAGGTGCTATGTTAGGAGTTAACATTTCGAGAAACTTTTTAGATTACAGTTTTGTAGAAAATAAAGTTTGCTTACCTTAAGTTGAGTGTGTAAAGGACAAAATTACAGTAAAGTTTTATCACTCAAAGGAATTCAGATTGTGCTTATGGGACACTAACTTGACCTTTGACCGACTTTCAATGTTGTTCATTTATAAAGCGCTCCCCAGTAAGACCTCAAAACGTTTTTATCTCTCTACTCATCAATAGCGTGTTCGCTCTCTGCTCACCGATCGCAGATTAACTTTTTACCAATCAATCACAGGTTAGTTTTCTGCTCATCCAATCGCAGGTTAGCTTTCTGCTCATCCAATCGCAGGTTAGGTTTCTGCTCACCAATTGCAGATTAGCTTTCTGCTCATCCAATTGCAGGTTAGCTCTCTGCTCACCAATCGCAGATTAGCTTTCTGTTCATCCAATCGCAGGTTAGCTTTCTGCTCATCCAATCGCAGGTTAGCTTTCTGCTCATCCAATCTCAGGTTAGCTTTCTACTCATCTAATCGCAGGTTAGCTTTCTGCTCACCAATCGGAGATTAACTTTCTGCTCATCCAATCGCAGGTTAACTTTTTACTCATCAATCGCAGACTAGCTTTCTGCTCATCCAATCGCAGGTTAGCTTTCTGCTCACCAATCGCAGGTTAGCTTTCTGCTCATCCAATCGCAGGTTAGCTTTCTGCTCATCCAATTGCAGGTTAGCTTTCTGCTCATCCAATCGCAGGTTAGCTTTCTACTCATCCAATCGCAGGTTAGCTTTCTGCTCACCAATCGGATATTAACTTTCTGCTCATCCAGTCGCAGGTTAACTTTTTACTCATCAATCGCAGACTAGATTTCTGCTCATCCAATCGCAGGTTAGGTTTCTGCTCACCAATTGCAGATTAGCTTTCTGCTCATCCAATCGCAGGTTAGCTTTCTGCTCACCAATCGCAGATTAGCTTTCTGCTCATCCAATTGCAGGTTAGCTCTCTGCTCACCAATCGCAGATTAGCTTTCTGCTCATCCAATCGCAGGTTAGCTTTCTGCTCACCAATTGCAGATTAGCTTTCTGCTCATCCAATCGCAGGTTAACTTTCTACCCATTAATCACAGATTAACTTTTTACTCACCAATCGTAGGTTAGCTTTATACCCATCAATCGCAGATTAGCTTTCTGCTCATCCAATCGCAGGTTAGCTTTTTGCTCATTAATCGCAGATTAGCACTCTACTCACAAATCGCAGGATCGATATTTCTCTATTCATCAATCACAGATTAGCTCTCTACTCACAAATCGCAGGATCGATATTTCTCTATTCACAAATCGCAGATTAGCTCTCTACTTACCAATCGCAGATTAGCTCTCTACTAACAAATCGCGGGATCGACGATATTTTTCTATTCACCAATCGCAGATTAGCTCTCTACTCACCAATCGCAGATTAGCTCTCTACTCACAAATCCCGGGATCGATATTTCTCTATTAACCAATCGCAGATTAGTTCTCTACTCACCAATTGCATGTTAGCTTGATATTCATCAAGCTCATGTAAACGTTAACTCTCTAGTCATCAATTGCATCTTAGTTCTCTACTCATTAATCGCATGTTAGCTCTCCGCTTACCAACAGCAGGCTAGCACTCAGAAGACACATAGCCTATTTACCTAACTCGTAAGGATGGAAAGCTGAGTCAGATTTGGTGGGAAAATATCATGTATAAATTTTTTAATTCCTGCCAAACCATAATTGAACCATAAACCTTCTGATTGAAAGGCGCAGATCCTACCAACTGTGCCAAATAAGGTGCAGTCCCGTTTCTATATCTTTATTCTAAATGAATTTGGATTGTACGTTCGTTTTGATTGGTCAACAAAAGTGTTTTAATAGCGCTATGAAACACAAAAATGACGTAAGGAATATAGCTGGCTCTGTCTCCAAGTTGTTAGAATTTATAGTTTGATGAAAAAAAAAATAAATTACACCAACATTTTTTCTTTGGTAAGACTAGAAATTTATTTTTATTAAATTCGAATCGAATTCTTCCAAAGGTTCGCCAAGTTTTTACCAGGCTATGTTGACACGGAGAACATGAATTATTTCTTAATTGAAAGACAGTTAAAAGAAAACATCTTACCATCTTCGCAATTTGTTCCATTGTACCCGAATTGGCAAATGCACTTGTAGGAGCCATAACCATCGAAACAGGTTCCCTTGTCTTGACATGGGTTTGACACGCATTCGTCAAAATCTTTTTGAATAATGACGATAAATTTATTTGTTATTATGAATCTTTTGTTACAATAATAAAAAATAGAATACAAGCAGTGAATAGCGAAAGATGAAAATAAGATTGATGTCGGTGTAAAGACCCAAACCATTTTCAAATGTACTTTCACTCGTGCTCTGAAATGTAGAGAGCGTTGAAACTCTGTTTGATAATTTAGCAAAAGAAAGATCGAGAGAATATTTTCAAAATTGAAACATCTCTAAAACGTTCAATTGTGCGCGCTCGGAATAAGATTTTAAGGGTTTATAAAGCGTCAACCTAGCTAGGATGACCGCAAGATCAGTTGTTTTACATACTCAAGGAACAATAGAAGAATTAAGGAATAGAAATGAAAGAACTACGAGGCAATAGCCCGTGAGGCCGTAGGTCGAATGGACTATTCAACCTCGTACTCCATGAGGCCGAGAGGTCTAATTGTTTTAGTATAAAACCTACTAATCGGTCAAAAAAGGATGTTCAAATCAAATTATTGATGAAATCCTATGACTTTATAGCAAAACGGGCTCATTACTATTTTGATCCGCTATCTTTTCTCTACTAGTAGGCTATCACAAATAGACCTCTAGTTTGTAGAGCAGCCATTCAGAATGCAGGAATTAAGAATGTGTGTTAGACCGTTAGTAGGTTTATACTAATATTTCATATTCAAAGTGCCTTTGACAGAAATCAATTTTTTTGTCACCTAAAAGATTTGTATTTTAAAAGCATACAACCAAATTTGATGGAATTCTGATAAAAACTCGCGATCTTACGACTGCTTGAAGTTGTGAGTTTTTTGCTTAAAATTTGGGCCATTATAATTCGCTCGACCAAAACCGAATTTACTACGTGAATTTTGGCTTCGTGACGTCAAGTGGGTTAAAAAGAAATATGGCGTCTGAAGGGAAAGAGTCAGTTGCACTCGTTCAAAATTATGTCGAAATTTAAGGATAAAATATAAAGATAACGATCAATTTTCAATAAAGCTCAATCAAAAAGTTTTTTTTTTTCTCAGAATGGACAAGAAAATTTCGCCTGAGTTAACAGCAAATCTAAAGAGGAAAGAAAACAGTTACATAAAACCACTAGTGCAAATGACAACTGTGTTTGAAAGTGTCAAGATTGTTCTGCATTGTGGACAGTTGATCTCAGAATTTCAAGATGAAACTTCAGATAATTATTGCATTGTATGTTTAGTGTCTTAATTTTGAAGAAAGCTTCCTTCACCTTTAGGAAAAAGAGAAAACATTGTTTGAGTTAAAAGAGCGAACAAACCATTCAGTTCAAGAATCTTAAAGTCTGTTACAAAAACTGTACTTTTCTTTTTATTAGTGACTAACGTCGTTCCTATTTTATACTGAAAGATATGAAAGACCATTATTGAGATTGTTAACGTTTTGTCACAAAGGCATAATTTAGCATTTGTATTGACTAAAGAATTTAATCGACTTTCGAAACTCCACGTGTTTTAGCGGGAATGAAAAATTATCATAGAAAACACTCATTGCTGAAATTTGAAATACAATTTAACTACTGTTTTATTTAGTGTTAAGCCTCTATTTTATGGTTTCTATAAACATATGTTTGTAAACCCAAAAAAAATAATACAAAATTCTCGATTTGTTCAACATTCCCAAATGGTTTTGGAAATGGCAAGTAAAATTTGAGTGAAGTCCGTGCGTTTGTTATACAAATAGAAACGGTAGTTTTTACTCACATTCTCTACGTGTTTACTTTTTAGTTTTGAAGTATTTTTCTAACATAATTTTTAGATTAGGAAAATGGCAGAAATGTGTAATCATTTTAATTTTATACATCTTAGTTTTCACTGAATATTGTAGAGCTTTTTTTGAAATGTTTTGGTATAGAAATTTTGTTAATAGATTAACATTTAGAAAATTAGATTTGTAATTTTTCCTATATGAAAAATCTTCAGTTTCTGCTGCACATGTTTTGATTTTGAGTTGAAACCACCCACCCCGAGTTTTGCTCCACGGACACTAAAAGCAATTGTGCGAGTGGCCTTCAGGAGTCAAAGGGTTTTAAAAAATCTAATCTTGAGATTTAAAAAAAAACTAGTAACTAGTAAAACTTTCCACTAGTATTTTTTGTATCTGCTCTTACAATTTGCATAGTAGAAAAAACGTGGCTTTGAACCTCCGCCACACACCCAACCTCACGCAATGCAATAGCACAAGTAATGAAATACAAATTTGCCTCTTTAATTAATATAAGTTGTAGATGACGGTTCTGCGAAATCTTGAAATAACATGAGATTAAATTAAAGAATAAAGTAATTTTTATAATTATTTTTTTTTGTTATCTTGCCTCTAATTAAAATAATAATAAATAGTTGTAGAACCTGAAATATGCAGTAATTTCAATTCGGAGTATTTTTGTCTATATATTTCTAGTCATGTTGCATTACAGCCTTAAATTTTTGTTTGTTGTCTTCATTCACTCATGTTTTCAATTTGCCAGTTACAAATGTTGATGGAAATAGTTTGAGTGAAATTTCCCTACTTATTTATACATGCAAACTAACATTAATTCAAAAACATAACTAGACGTAAGCACAAACGTAAAAAAGCTAGTATCGATAGATGTGGGAAAATGTTCCACCTACTTGAAGTCACGCTCAGTCCCAGTCTTCCTAATTAAAGAATCAAAATTGAGAGGCAAAACCCCATGGAAAAAGAACCATAACTTCACGAGATTTTCTCAGAATTTCTTCAAACTTGCATTTATGCTTGTCTAATAGATATCTTTTGGCTGACAAAAATCAATTTCGCTTCATAGGCAGTTTAATGAGAATTTTGAAAAAATGTGTAAAACGTATTGTATGAGAACATTATGATTTAAGCATTGTTTTACATAACTTTTAGCTTTGACGGAGAAAAACCGTTGTAACGAGATTCATGGAAGATATCGAAATATAGGAAATATAGAGGGTGTATGACAACCGAAAACCTTTCTACTAGAACTTACTGAACAATCTCCACAGGAACAGGGAAACAACATCTTTCTAGTACCATGTTTTGAAAATCAAATAAATGCTCAGCCTGTAGATCTGCTTGGCCGGTTATTCTAATTCTAAAGTTCTAAATAAATATTTAAATATGTTCTAAGAATGTTCTAAATATGCTCTAAATCTAAATACTTCACCATCCCATTTTAACCTGTCGAAAAATGCACAAGTCATGCAAGATGCGGCTTGTAACTCGAGTTTTTAATTTAATTTTTTTTTCTTTTGACCGAAATATTTTCATTGTTTGAAAACCAATGAGGTTCTGAGAAATATTACGAGGTGCTCTCCGAATATGGTTTGGAAAGAGAATAACGTATCAGTGTCTCAGAAATTCTGCAAGGTAATCTTCAAATTTTGTTTCGATTTCATTATCTCTGAAATCTTTCTGGTCTTGGTGTTAGAAAAACTGGATAATGGCCTTTTAACTCATTGCGAAATACCAAATTCCTCCGTGTCATTGGACAAGCAGTGCCGT